>JADKXX010011329.1:0-117497 GCA_017310255.1 Butorides virescens | reverse complement strand
GCTCTGCCATGCACAGAGCCCTCATGGTCCCTGCCTCCAGAGTGCCCAGCTGGAAAAAACAGACCAGACTCATTTGGCTTTTGCACATTACATAATAATTTCTTCACAGTCACAACTAAAGTGATTTTAACAATGCAAATATTGAAATAATTCATTCAAAGGAGCTCCTGACATGACTGACTCTTGGCTCACTGTGAAAATGGACGGATAAACACAGCTTCCCGTCTCTGCATGTCCTTTTGGTTCCCCAGTATGATTCAGGAACTGGAGATGATAGGGTGAGGGAACTGGGAGTCAGGAGCAGCCTAGCAGGTAAAATGAACAGCAGAGTACAGAGAGCAGAGAACTGCTGGAGAGGGTGGGGCAGCAAGCCTGGGAAGTGAGTTCTTCTGCAAGGAAATTGAGGAGAAAGGAGTTTCTCCAACATTTTTTTTTTTTAAAAGAGACACTCGCCTATGAAAACAGCCAGCTTAATTCCCTTTATTTGGAAGAGGTGAGAGTCATCATTAAAAGCACGCCCAGTGTCTTGTACTGTGACCTTCTCCACAGTCATGCCGAGAACTTCTCTCTGGGTCACATCATTTATGGTGCATCCTCCATTCTGAGTGTTACTCTCATTCTGACTGCTCGTCTTTTCTGCACTGACCAAGACAGCACACTCTTTCCCGATTGTCTTTTTGCACCAGGCTTTCTGCACAGCCTTGTAATCTTGCATGTTGTATGGGCACTCAGCAGAGAGACTGCATCTCCCTAGCTACATATCCTTGGGTTTCTGGAAAAGGTCAAACTGGTTAGTAAGGTCCAGAGAAAATGTCCAATTATATCTGTTTCCTGCAATTAGAATACGCACAATATTGTAATCCAATTCATACGCATTTTAGCTACAGGAAGATCGAATTGAACTGGGATGCTGAATAAAAAATAAATATCTGAAATATTCTGTCCTTCTGAAGAAGTTTTAGAATAATATAATCATGTTCCCAAACAAAGCAAAGCTTGTTGTAACAGAAACATCAGGAGTCTTTGCTCTGAATTTGTCAGTGGAGTTGGTGATCAGAGAAAACCAGCCAAGACAGATCAAACAGCCAAGATTTTTATGAGGCACCTTATGTACAAGAAATTACTAAACCAACTTTTTGCCTGGAAAGGAAATGGCAGCGGTGATATTACAAAAGTCTATAAAATCAGGAATAGCAGGGAGATTGAGAACGGGAGCAATAATTCACTGTCTGTTATAAGAAGGAAGTCACTAGTTAGGAGACAAGGAGAAAAGGAAATTCCCCATGCAGGCATCAAGCATGGAGCTCACTGCCATCATATGCCAAAAAGTTTTTATGTGTCAGCAGCATGAGTAGACGAATTAAAGAGAAAAAAAGAATTTAGCCATTGCTATTAGAACAAAAATATCCTCTTCAGAAAATCACTGGAGGCTGGGAAAGTATTCTGGAGAGCTGTTTCTATGCGCCTTTCTGGTTTTGTACTCCTTCCTAATTATCTGCTTCAGCCAGCATTGGAGGCCTTTGGTCTGACCTACTATGGCTGTTCTTATGATTCTTCAGTAAGCTGGGAGAACGTAATACAAAACACTGAAAAGGTATGCAGAGAAAGTGAGGCAGAAATGTACACATTGCCCCACATTTCTTTAAAAAGAAGCACTCACTTTTGGAAAGAGAATCTCAATTATTTGGGTAAAATGAGAACCTGTACAGTGTGCACACCAGTACACTCCTGAGTCTTCAACTTGCAGCTTCTGCGTTGTGACAGTGATTGTCACCTCTGGGTGTCATCAAGTGTAGTGCTTCTCTCAGAAGGAGCCTTGTTTTGATATGCTAATAGGTGGTAATCAGTGCTGACCAAAATATCACATTTACCTTTCCTTCAGCACCAGGCTTTCCTTGTAGTGTTGTAGTTCTGGATGTTATAGGGACATACAACAGACTCTTCAGCTCCATGGCAGAGTGGTATTGGACCACTGTAGAACGTAAGAACCACAGTATGAATCCCAGCTAAGAGCCACAATGACACATCTTCCATGAATGACATATCCACTATGGGATAAAGCCTTCACAGGTGAAATCCAGAGCCTGGCTTCAGCTGGGACCTCAGTCCTCTGTACCTCACACACTGCCTGCTCTCTGCCTTTCCCATGACAACTTATTTTCCCACAGTGTCCCAAGTTCTGACAGGAAAAAGCTGCTGGATTCAGGTATAGTCACAATTTTAAGATATAAGCACCCCATCACTCCTTTCCTGTTACCACCATCACAGCAGAGCTGGGAGAAACTAAGTGTTCACAGCTGAGCAGGCTCAGCCCATTACCAAATGAGTTAGTATAAAAACTCTGGTAGAGGGAGCTATTCCCTTTTTTAGGCTTTGTGGAAGAATCTAGCAAGCTAGGAGTTGTTGAGTAAATTTTTAGGCTATCTTATCTGAAGTTGTGCTTTTGGGGGTGGAGGAAGCCTCTTGCAAAAATATTTGAGAGAATGTAAAATTAAGGTAAGCCTTAAAATAACTTGTCCTTTTTTTCACAGAAATGGAGGAAAAGGAGCCTAATGTAACAAACGTTAATAGCATTTTGTTTCAATTCTTGGTCTGAGGAGTGTGTGATCTAGCAATAAGGTAACAAAAGGTTAGGGAGAAGGGGAGTCTGGGGAACATGCAAATGTTTCTCCCACATTTCATGGTGATTTGTCATATGCATGGTTTTTGTAGCCATTATTTTTGTGCTGTCTGCCTGTTTACCAGTACAAACATTGTAGTAAATAACAGAGAACAAGGGTTGGGAAAAGGACTGTAAGAGAGCAGACAGCGGAGCATTTGCAGAAGCAGTTCTGCAGTGTTTCTCGTGGTGTGGGTCTGTCTGTGCCCTGTGCAGTGTCAAGAGTTGTGCAAGAGGACAAAGCACCAGGCTGGCAGAGGGAATGCTGTCTCAGTGCTGGCTTACCAACATTTCCCTGTTCAAGAGGCCATATAGGGAGGACAGACTCCTAGCCATATTTTTAAAATTCCCAGTATTAGCTCTCTCCACTGAAAGAGAAGAGAAGGAATGTTGTATCTCAACATCCATCTGCATTGCTAATAGGAAAATGGAGTCTTTTCCTTATTCCAAATTAATTTTTTACTGTATTGTAAAGGATAACACAAATTTCAGTAGAAAATTTGATCTTTCACAGAAAGCAAATACATTTTTGGGTTAAAAAAAAATCACAAATTCGCACTAGTGTATAGTTTTCCTCAACCAATGATTGCTGACTGTCTGTGAAGACCTGGTGTAGAAATTGTTCTTTGTGTTGTAGTGTTGAGAGATTCCTTGGTTTTAGTCTGTCCTGCTTGAGAGCATAAGTCAGAAACAGTCCCTTAAAAACCCAAAGAAATTGTGCTATGTGGCTCAGTGCCAGCTTCGCTGTAGTTCTGCACAAGTTCTTATGGTGGCTGGTGGGTTCAGTGGGTGTATTTGAGAGAAAGAGAGGGATCAGGCAGGGAACTGTGGTCGTCAAAAGATGAGGAGATTCCCCAGCTTTGATTACAGCTTAGTACTGTGTTCAGGGACAGATCTTTTCAGACCTATTCAAGCTTTGTGTCTAGAGATACAGTGAGCACAAATATATATGGAATTATATTCCCTCTGTGGAATAGTTAACAGGCCTGAGCTGGCTCTGCGGAGGCTTCAAAAGACTGAGGATATAAAAGGTTTGGTAAGGAAACAGAAGACTCTGTCAGTCGTGTGTGATAGTAAATCTGCGCTAGTCATTCCTGGGGGCTGCTGAAATAGCATTACGCTGCTGTCATTTGGATGATACCAGTTCCAAAATTATTAGCAACTCTTTTATGTACATTTGCTTGCTTGCTGCCTCCCAAAGACTCTCCTTTTCCTTGACAGAGGCTTTCAGAGGCAGAGTTGCTTTTTGTGCTGCACCAAAGGTGCAGTGCTCCGTGCACTTCGGCTGGTGTGCCTCAGTACCCAGGATTCTGCATCTTAATAATCAACTCCTAAAGAGGCATTTCACAGCCATGAAACAAATGCTTGAAGGCCTTCCTATCTTGATTCACACAGATTTAGCCTGTCCTTAAGTAGCTGTGTTTTCTATTAAATATTGCACATGCAGAGAAGGAATCACTGCCAGGACAGTTGTCCCTTGAGCCAGTGACCACACAGTTCTCTCAGGGAGTGGTGGAGCTGGGCCGGGCAGTGCCAGGGGACGTGTTGTTTGCATGACACTTATACTTGTTTTTGAAGAGGAAACTGTGCCCAGAGTGACTTGGCTTATTGTCCTGGAGAAGCCAGAATCTCCAGGTAATAGAAACTGGACCTGGCCCATCTCCTTTTGTAACAGTGCAGAGAATTTCTCCATCTGAAAAGAAACTTGCTTTGGTGGTAGGAACTCTGCCTCCTGGAAATCAGGACAAAGCCAGCTCTTCTCAAGGTGAGCAAAGCGACCTGTGGAAACCTCCAGTTCAATCATCAAGCTACAACGTGTGCATCATAGCCACAACCAAAGTCTCCCTCTAGCGATGGCTGTCACAGCTCTGGGGTGGACTCACTTGTGGCTGGCTCTAACCTCAAATAGCTGCTTTAGGAAGCACAAGTGGTAGCAGGTCTTATTTGTCTCCACTCCATGCTTTTTTGGCCTTACTCTCGTTCTAGCTCCAGGATGCAGAAGGACTGTCCTTCCACTGCTCCCCACCTTGTGCTTGCCATCCTGGGAAACACGCCCCTAGTCAGAGGGGCTTGGCAGACTCCCTTCTGCCTCCCCTTGAAATCCCTGTGCCCTTCTCTGCCCTTCAAGGCAGTGACAGTAAAGAAGTGTAATGGCAGTAAATTCCTCTGCCTCGCCACTGCCAGCAGATGTGCCCACAGTGGTCTCCCCTGGGCCAGTACCTACCTGTCTCGCTCCATCAGAGCAGTGCAGAAAGACTGTAGTGACACCCTTGCTGCAAATAATTTCCAATTATATGAATAAGCAGCTTATTAATAGTACATTCTGGCTAATCATTTTGTGCTAGATATCTTCGCATTGTCTTGTCCCCAAATCCCTCTCTCATCAGGCACTTGATGCTCAATAACAAGAAGGGGGAATGCACTCGTTCTCCTATGAACAAATCCCAAGAGTCTGCAATTAGTTCAGTTTCTGCAACTGGTTGCCTGCAAACGGAGCCAGGAACTGTGTTGCATTGCAATGCCTCATCCTTTGCCGTAGCATCTGTGTTTGCCATGTCCACTGGAGGTCCTGTCTTTGAGTAGAGAAGCTCTTTGGGGCTGGACAGGTCATGAAGAGATGTCTGTCCAGGACCTAGCACATTGGTCACTAAGGAGCAGCAAGGAAGTAATGAGGTTGGTCCTTTTGCTGCATCTCTGACAGAGGATCAATATGGCTTTTAATTACAGTATCACAGCAAATAAGATGAATGTTATCTCAGGAGGTCACTTAATCTAGCCCAGTGACACACAGTTGGATCAGCTCTTTCAATGTAATTTCTGAAGATCTCTGTTTAACTCGTTTAGGTTGCAGCATTCTGCTGGTGACCTACTCCAGTGCTGTGCCATCCTTCTTCGAAAGCTTCTCCTAACGTCTGACTCTCCCTGCTATTTAAATACCTCACTCCCTTTTGTATCCACGGAGAACAGATTATTCCCTTTCTCTGGCTTTGTACGCAGTGACGCCTGCCGTGCCTCCCCTCAGCCTTGCCACTCCAGCCTAACCATCCCCAAGTCTTTTAATTTTCCCTCCTAGGCTGTGTTTCTGACAGCTTGGATCATTTTTTTTTTCCCCCTTCTCTGAACTTTCTCATCAATCCACCTCTTTTCCGCCTATCCACCTGGAGTCCCCAAAGCCCCCTGAAGTTTCTTTTGAGCTTTTCGTCCAATCGAGGATGTAACCACGCACTTCTCTGCCTTCCATAGAAAGTCCTGCTTCCCACTGATTTACTCTTGTTGCTGCAAAACCCCCAGAAACCTCTTTGGATCAGACGCTTAAAATGTCAGTGGCCTTACAGAGACTTCCCGGCTTTAGGTTTCTCTGCCCCATACGTTGGCCCTTGCTGAGCACTATAGGAAAGCCTGGCAGAGGGGTCCCTGGCGCCGCAGCTGCTCCGTGCGGTTACAGAGCCCGGGCAGCGGGAAGGGAAGGGCTGGTTTTGGGGGCTGAGGCCGCTAGAGGGCAGAGGAGGATCAGGAATGGGGGGCCGGGGTCCCCCGGAGGGACCTTCGGCAGCCAAGTCCCGTCTCTGCCGCCCGGAGCTCGGCCCCCAGGTGAGACGCTGCCCTTCGCAGTGCCTTCGCCATGTCCCCCGTGGTTTGCAACGAACACGAAATGCGCAGCTCAGCTGGGGACTGCGCGGTGACCACAGCCCGGGGTGTCACACTGCGGGCAGGAGCCCAGGCACGGCAGTTTGGCTGTCGCTCCGCCGTTTCCCCAGGCTCCGGGAAGCATGTGCCCATGCGAGCCGGTCTTCTGCGTGCTGCAGAGTTTTTAGAGAAGCTGTATATCCTTGCCTCACCCTGCGGTGTGCCTTAAGAGAGATCTTGAACAGCCAAGACCCTTCTTCCCAAAATTGTGAGCAGGCTGCAGTCCTAAGGCCTTACCCAGCAGATGATGAAGCCTGCCAGGCCCCTCCTGGGGGCATCACCACCAGTTGTGCTTAAGCAGAGCAACGCAAACCAGACCTTCACCCTCACCAGGGCAGGTTTAGGCTAGACATTAGGAAAAACTTCTTCACCGAAAGGGTTGTGAAGCTCTGGAATGGGCTGCCCAGGGAGGTGGTCGAGTCCTCATCCCGGGAGGTATTTAAAAGAAGGAGAGATGAGGTGCTTAGGGACAGGGTTTAGTGGTGGGATGGCAGGGTTAGGTTAAAGGTTGGACTTGATGATCTTAAAGGTCTTTTCCAACCAAAGTGATTCTATGATTCTATGATTCTATCCAGGCCTGATGCTCTGCAGGGATGCGAGGCAGTGGGGAACTGATGCTAAATAATCCTGAGAAAGGGGGATGCTGGGATAAGGGAGAAGGTGGGGGCTTAGAACAAGGTGGTAGAAGATGGCTCGGAGAAACAGGAGCTTCAGCGAGCAGTGAGAGCCGGAGCGTGGCTGGGGGGAGGCGGGCAGAGCCAGGGCCGGAGGGGCTGGTTGTGTGTGTGCGGGGGCTGCTGGGCGCGCGGGACGGGCACTCTGTAAGCAGGACATGGGCCATGGGCTCGGCTCGGCTCTAAAGGAGAAGAGGCCCCACAGCAGCAGCTTAGCGAGAGGCCTGGTGTTTGGTCTGTTCCACATCAATGGGGCGTCCAGCTGTGGCTGAGGATGAAAGCAAGCGAGAGAGAGAGGATTAAAGGCTCCCAGGGTCTCCTCTAACCCGCCTAAGACTCGCCGAGAGGGCAGTGTGCGGCTTCAGGAAGGCTTCTTCATATGGAAAATATTATGTGAGGGAGAGAAAGAGAAGGGGGAAGGGAAGAGGGAGACTTCTGTCCAGAGAGTGCTGGGGGAAGACTGCTCACAAAATGCATTTTGGAGGCGCACACCCAGCTGAGTTCTGCCATACCCAAGAGTGTAGTGGGGCACAGGTGTGATGAGTTTGGGAGGCCTGCAGACCAGGACAGAGAGTGCGAGGTCCAAATGTGCTAAGAGCACATAGCAGCAGAAGAAAAAAGGGATGAAGGGAGAAGGGGAAAGAAGAGGCTGGCAAAAGGGAGGAGAAAGGAGAGAAATGGAGGGGAGGAGGTGGTGAAAGGCAGAATGAGGGACACGGAGGAAAGGGAGAGGTGGTGAAAGGCCGGCTGTCTGCTCCATTGTGTTATTAACCAGGTCGCCAGGTGGAAGCACCCCGCACGCAGCCCTCCTAGCCTGTTTCCTACCCCCCCAAACTTCTCCCAGGAATGCTTGTGATGGGGAACAAATTGCTAACAGAAGTGAGACATTTTGCACTGAACGCAAGCAAGTTTCCAGTGAAAGGTTTCCTGTCAGCGGGTTGGGACTGGAGGGTGTGGAGCCTTTCTGCCTGCTCTGGCAGAATAATCCTGCGAGTTAACACGAAGCATTGGTTATAGCGCAGGATAAAGGACCTGAGGCTGGGCTTTCCTGCCTTCTGTTTTGGCTGCCACCGTTTGGCTGCTTTCATTCACCGTTATTTTCTGCTTCACCCGCGTGTGGCATTCTCGGTCTCATTAGCCCTTCCTCTGCTCCCCCGGCCACCCCCCACTGGTGAGATCTCCCGAGTATTCACAGGCTTCCACTCTACTTTCCTCCTTGATTTATACTGTTGAACTGAATGACCTTCCCTGACCTCATTTTCATGACAGTGTGAGCACACACATCAGCACTTGGCGAATGGCAAAAATAGTCCCTCCTTTGCAGTCCTGCCCTCTGAGCTGCAAGGATACTAAGTCTCCTGTTACCCCCCCCCCCCCAACTTGCCCCACGTGTACACATCACCTGGATTCGCAGCACTCCCTTGCACACTCGAGTCCACAAATGTGGAAGATGCTGGCTAAAAAATGCTGATCTGTGTATCTTTGCACATACGGGCAGTGTTTAGCTGAGCTGGTGTGCATGCACAAGCAGTAGGCAGGAAAATGCTCCTGTGCGTTTCACTCCATGAATAGACATGCAGGACTTTTCCCTCCTCTATCACCTATGCTTCGAGGGAGCCCACAGGATATAATGGTCTGTCCTTGTGAGAAATGCACACCAATACTGTCTCTCCTTTCTATCTAGGTTGCTGCGTTCTTGGCCATTGCTGCAGTAGCTGAAAACTTGCTAGATGGGCCAAAAAACAGAGCTGGGAGGTGTGCGTGGACTCCCTGGTATGGACACACTTGCAAGGTGAGGGAATTTCTATTACCACAAATATCCTATGACTCCTGACAGAATAAGTGGATTTTAACAGGAGAGAAGAGATCACTTCTCCTTCCTCCCTAGAAAACACATAGCCGAGTCTCTGCTCCTCGTTCTGAGGAATTTCAGACAAAAGTCTAAAGTTCTTAAGTGTAATAGGAGCAGCCAACCCAAAGGTGCTGCTGGGTTTTGGAACAGCAAGTCAGCTATGATCCTGTTTGCCATACTCCAGCTGCACCCCACCCAGACTCCACTCTGACATCCCAAAGCTGAGTGTCTTCCACTCTCTTTCTAAAGAGTTGGCAAAGCAGCTTTGCCCCCTTCCCTAGCCCAGCGGTACATAAATCCCTTTGTCCCCTAGTCTGGAAATCTGCCTTCCTGTCCCTCCCTTCCCTGCCTTCCTGGGAAGTCAGTGTGGATATGGTGCTGCCGGCTTGCCTGTCTGAGCTGCTTAGTTAAGAATAATAAACAAACTCCTAAATGGAAGGATATTCTTTAAACCTGCCTTGTGCTGCCTGCCAGGGAATGCAGGCAGCAAAGCCCACCTCCTGTCCCCCTCCAGCCCTAGCTCCAGGCGCTCCTGAAACCTGATCTCCTTTGCTGTGGAGCTGCACCATGGCCTCTGTGTGCACCTTCCCCCCTGACCCTGTCTGGATTCTCCTGTCCTTTTCCTGACACACGCCCAACAAGCACATGCTCCTGCTCAGACACACACGTACCAGAGAGGGGCACGCAGTGGCACTGCCACATCTGGACTCGTGGAAGCAAAGGTGCGCTATGCCCACTGCCCAGATGGGTACGTAGCAGATTTACACACACGTCCATGCCCATCCCTTCAAACACTCTGTGAAAAGCGATGCAAACGCCCACTGTACCAACAACTAGAGGCTGCTCGCCCCTTTGGGAAACCCACCTAGGCAGTGTATCCAGATCAGAGGCAGAAATGCTCCAAAAAGTTCACAGGCACGTGGAAGTAGTGCCCGCACAGCCCCAGACATGCAAAGCAGCGTGGCACCAGATCTCCAAAGAAGTGGCAACATCATATCACAGCATGCCAGCAGAGCTTACCCAACAGCAGGCTCACGGATAAACCCAGCCAGCACACGTCCTGATTTCTCTCACACTCACCTCCTTTTGTGGAGGTGTCCATCCACCTCTCTCACTATTTTTCTCGCTTTCCTTTCATATACGTGCACTCTCCCTTTGCTCTTACAGATCCCAGCTTTCCTATGTATACCTGCTGGTCCATTCTCCCATCCCCTGGAGGTTTGTCTCTCATACAAGGATATGCATCACCACGCACGCCACCCTTACTTGTGCTTGAAATGCAGACCTTCCTGTACACATCTGTTTTGCTTTCGTACACTTTCTGCTCTTTGCAGCTTCTCCAACTTAGGTATGTCTTTCCCTGTCTCTCTGTGTTGCTCATACACCTTTTATTTAGGTACACAGGCATTTTCTCCCACCTTCTCCTGCTTGTCCTCCTGCCCTTCCAGCTCACACAGCTTCCCAGCTTTCCTTCTCTGTGGCCCATTTTCCTCATGCCAGCATTCACAGCTAGCAGGAAGAGGATGTCAGTTAGAGACTAAGCAGTCCCTGGGACCCTCCAGCCCTGCCACACTTTTCAACCCACTTCTCATTTTTCTTCTCTTTTTGTAATTTATTGTTTTCAGCTCCCTTCCTCCTCAGTGCCTGGTAAAGGGAGCTCGTCTCCTTGCCTCCTCTTCTCTCTGTTTTCATCTTAAGAGAAAGGGAAAAAACCCATTTTGCTCTTTCCCCAGCTCCAATTCCCCTTCCACCCCCACACCCTCCCACCCCCCTTCCCAGCCCTGAAACCTTTTCCTGATAGTGTTGCTGTAACTGTTCAATTAAACGAGCAATTACAAAATCAATCAAACCGAAACGTGTGCCGTGCGCTGAGGGGGGACCAACTGCAGAGTGGGGACGTCGCCTGAGCCTGTCCCAGCCTGAAGGCAGCTCAGCTCACAGCTCAGCTGAAATTGTCTCGTTTGATGGCGAGACATCGCTCTGAGGACAGGTACTCTGCTCCTGTAGGGCCACACTCTGCTGTGCAAAGCCAGCATCGCTAGCTTCACACCACCTGCAAATTTTCCCTGAGAAAATCTTGGCAAAGCTGTTGGTATTAACCATGGCCTTTGGTTTGACTTGGCCAGTAAGAGGGTGCCAGTTGGAATAGGTCATTGGGAACATTCAGATGAGGGTGGTTTCTGCAGCTATAGGAAGGAAGGAAAGTGATGAGGTGAAAATGGTAAACCCGAGTAAGGGTCTTGTGTAATTTCATGGGGCTGCACCTGCTGGCTTCCTCTCCCCTTTTGTGTATATGTTTCTGCTCCTGCTACACACTTAACACGTGTCGAATCAGTGTGCACCATGGCTCTTTGCCACTCTCTACTGTTTTCTCACCAGGTGACACTCCCGCTGTCTTACTCCCCACTATCCATGTCTCCTCAGAACTACATCCATGATTGTCACTGCAGGAATTTCCTTTTGACACCTGCAGCCCTCTTGGTGCTGTCATAAGCAAGCAGCTAGACTGTCCCTGACACAAAGGCACAAATCCTTCCAAACTGATCACAAACAAGAAAAGATCAGCTGGAGAATGGGTTGGATTAAGAGGAAAATGTGCAAAGCAGATGAGTTTTGGTTCATATGTGGGCAGAATCGTGGCAGCTTTCCAGTGGCATGAGGTGGCCAGCTTTAGCATACTGTATTTACCAAGGAGACCCAGATCCTGCTCTTGGTTGCACTGGGGAAACCCCATCACCATCTCATCCCTGGAAAGGCTGAGGCAATCTGATGAGAATTTGGGACCAGAGAGCTTAATGGAAAGGATGGGGAAGGCTTTCTTGTCATTTTATGAGCAACGTACATGAAAGGAACACTTTCTAAAAAGCTCTTTGCCCTAGTATAATCCATTTGGGCTGCCAGGAGCGCACCTTCATCTTGCTGGTGGGTTCTGGTCTTGCCCTTAGAGGAAGACTTTCCTCCAGATTTAAGGAAAGCAGGATTGGAGCTATTTAATGAGGAGCTCTTATCCCAGACTTGACCCTGATTTTGCACAGTCAGAAAAGCAGCATCCCAAAGGCTTATCATTCCTTTCAGAGCAGAAATCTGGCAAGTTTCCTAGGGCAGGAGTCCAGCTTGGCTTTAATTTTTAGTGAGTAATACTTAAAGCCTGGTCACCCTGCAGGTCCTATAGAAACACAGGATGTGTTGACACACTTCCTAATGCAGCAGAAGGTATCCAAATCAGTTTGCAAGGCTGCTTTAACGAGGTCCTCCATCACCATCTTTTTTAGTTTGGTCACACCCCAATTTACCAGTTTTATATATATTAAAATATCCAAGATAAGCACTAATACGTAGCTGCTGCTTTTCCTCTGTTCTGAAGTTTCCCGTGTCTGACAGTGACGTTCAGTGCTGTTGCAAAGCTCATCTATTTCCCCACCCACCTGGAAATGTCAGAGTGAAGAGGGCTGGAAAGGGAGAAAGTTTGGCAGGGGGAGCAGTGGGGGGTAGGCTGATTTTCGTGCCACTTGTCTTGCTGGTGCCATTATCTTGGATTGTACTGATACCATTTAGGGTGTATTTATCGGGTATGCCAAGGATGCCTGGAGCCTATGGCCCCGGTGTTTGTATAAATCTAAATAAAAAAGTGCATGTTTCAAAGCGATTTAAAGTCTATGGCATCAGCCCAGCTGCATGGCCCTTGCACAAGCAATGCAAGTCTGTCTGTCTGCAAGTGCTGTTCAGTTAGGACGATTTTGATTTCCTTCTGTGACTCGGCGAACTCCCTGAGGTGTAGTGGCCTTTGGTTCTTGGTCCTAGAAAGATTTTAGCTTGTGACTGAGGACCAGACAGGCTGGTACCCTCCCTGTCAGCCTTTGGTTAGAAGGACCAGCTGCAGAGCCCAAAGGAGATTCCCATTTTTCTTGGTGGGTTTGGGACGCAAGCACTTGGGAGAGAAATACGGGAAAAATCTAAAATGCCAAAGAGGGACAGAGAGGCACGTTATTTTGCAACCCTTTTGTCCAAAAGCTACAAATCTCTCACCCGTGGCTCTGCCTGTCCCTCAGCTCTCCCTTCATGCCGGGTGCGTGCAATCACGTGTGTGAAACGGCTTGGCCTGTGCCCCTGCCAGACATACGGCGGGACCATTAGTCAAGCCACATATGGGAAGGAGCAGGTTACAATTTGCTGATTAGGAGGGAGGAGAACCCAACTGGCTCCTTGGAGGACAAGCCCCCCCTGCGGCAAATAAAGGCTACAGCGAGGCTGCTGGTGTGCGAGCCCTCTCAGTCCTCCTCCAGTTTGTTGAGGTGTTTGCTGGGGTTGGATGGAGGTGGGTGAACCGACCCGAACAGGCTCTCACTTGGTTTCTGTCAGGTGGGGAAACTGTTGTCTCTGATGAATTGACTCCTGATTTATGAAGGGCTCACTCCTGACTTGCCGTAAGATGAATAATAGGGAAATTTGGCCCCTGCTGAGGGGAATGCACTGCTTGCTCTAAGAGATAAACAGCTCCCATGCTTACAGATCCCTGTCTGGCCCTTCTGCAGCCCCCCCGGCTCCTGCTGGCTCTCCCAACACCCGTCAGGGCCCGATCCTGTTGAGGCAGTCCTGGCTGAGGGAAGTGCTGATTTGGTGCAACGCCCCGTGCTCGTGGTACTGCAAAGTGCCGTGCGGGTGGCACTGTGTGAAAGCCTTTGGTCACGGCCAGCTGCCTGTTTGCCATCTATATTTGGTAAAAAAAATGATTTGGAATTGTTTGTTTGTGGCTCCCTGGAAACCCCCCTTAAGAAATGCCTTCTTTTGTTTGGTTACTTGGGAAAAATATTTTTCCCTCCTCCTTTCACTATTTTGAAACATTAAAGAAAGCAAAGCTTTAAAGGGCCCAAGAATATCCAGGACAGACTGTCAACAGCAACCTCTCTATCTTTCCTCATGGCTCAGTGCTTGCCTTGGTCTTCGTCTCTTCCAGACACTCTGCTCCACCTTCTTGTAAATTCTGACAATGAAAACACTATTTAAATGTCCTCAAAGTTTCTCTTCCCATTGAAAAAGGGGATTTGTTCTCTTTTTTTTTAATCAGAATTAATGTGATTCTAATGTGTTCCTTTTGATCTTCAGGGGATTTTTTACACTGATGATCCCTAATTTTGAAATGATTTTTTTTTTTTGTTTTAATTGTTTTAAAAAGCTTTAGTGAAGGGGGAAAAAAAAATCCATCCTACTTCTTTGGCACATCTTTAACCTTTAAGTACCTCCGGAAAAAAATATTTAAAATATATTATACATTTTTAAACAGGGTGCTTTTGACAGGTCAGTTTCAAACCTCTCTCTCTTTTCTTGCGCTGTGTTGGAATAAGACAATTTTGCAGCTTGGATTTTTTTGACAGTTAAATTGCAATGTAGGCAGAGGGTGGAATAGGGATCCTGTCTCTTTAACTCTCTAACTAGACAAAGACTTTTCCCCTTTGAGAGCTGAGCCCGGGATCAGAACTGTCAGATGATCTCGTAGCACTTGGGAGAGTTTGCAAAGTCATAATTATATCTTTTAACCTGTCTTGCTCTTTGCAAAAGAAAGGTCCTATTATATTGAAATGAGATTATTAGCCATCAAATACTTTCTTTCTTGGGATTCTTCTTCTTTAAAAAAAATTCAAATACCTTAACTACTTTGCAATTGAATTTTTATAAGATTTACTTTTCACTAAATAAATGTTCTGTAGCAGCTATTTTTTAAAGTATTTTTAAAAGGGTGTTTTCAATATGCAGATGCAAAAAAAATCAGACTAAATGTCTGAAATGTCACCTGTATAATTAAAGGAAGGTAAAGTTTCAGAGCTCAGTTCAGGGTTTTTTTCCCTGGCTTAGTCAGTGAGCTTCACTATTCAAAACCCCTGCATCTTTTCCCGATTTCATTGCCAAATTTTTTTTTTTCCTGAAACCCAATCATTTTCAACCTTCCATTTTCTTTCTTTATTTCTGTGTCTTTTCTTCTTCCCCAAACATGAAAAAAATGAAAATGAAACCCCAAATAACTGGAGAGGGTTGGGTTTTTTTTTTTTAAACCACACAATTAAAATCACCACTGCAATGTCAATATGTGCTTTAACAAAAGCACTGCATTAAAGCAATCAGGGTAACACCAAAAAGCTAAGTAAAATATGGTATCAAAATTCAAGTAAGAGCCTCTTTAAACTAGCTCATCCGTGTACCCATTGGCAAAATAGTTACACCCAGGCCTAATTTGAAACTTGGTATTAGTTGCAGGTTACACAAACAACAAATATTTAGCGCGTGTTTAAATATCTAGCTGAATAAGGATTGAAATGAATATAAAAGAGTTGAAATTCATGAACAATCTGGGCCTGATCCAGAGACCTCTGAAGTCAACAGAGGATTCTTCCACCTGCTGCAAGAGCTTTGGCTCAAGTGCCCCTTTGTTGGAAGTGATTGGTCACTTTAATAGAATGATTAAAGTGCTGTCATTTATAGCTCTATAATTCAGATTGTGTCAGCCTTTCCATTATAAACTCTCTTTCTTTTCAAGGGTGGGTTATGTCTTGGCCATAAAAATTCATTCTGAGATTAAATTCAGCATGTTCCGAGCTAACAAAGGAATCGTTCCTTGTGCAGACAAAACTCCCCATTAAACTCACAGGATGCCAGGAGGTCACAACTGGTTTACATTTTTTTAAGGGCTTAGATACATTTAAATTTTTAAAAATGCTCTGTAGAGTACACAGGGCCCAATCCTCCAGCACTCTCAGTCATGGGAGTCACTTTACCAGTGTGAGTAGTTTAAGATAATGGGGACTATTGTCATGAGTAAAGTTACTCATATGTGTATGTGCTTGCTAATACCACAGTCTGGTATATGGTTGGTGCACACCTTCAGGAAGGTTCTCGGTTGCATGCTGTCATAATGCATGTATATTTTCTGTTGACTATATGCTGCTTTTTTTAATTCCAAAGACTAAGAATAAAGGCCATTATTTAATACCCGTTTCCTTAACCTTCTCAAAAAGATGTCTCAGTCATAATGAAAACCAGGAGACTGACAGATCAAAAGAACCTCCCTGATGTTAAATAAGGCCCTGATTCTGAATGAGACCCACCTGGGGAAACTTTGTTCATGAAGAACCTCAGGACAGGAAAGTTAGGGAATTCACTGAGCTGCACTTTATATAAACCTGCTGAATTTATATAAACCTGCTGAACGTTAAGCACGTTTTCTGTATCTCTAGAATTCTTCCACATTCCTGTTGCTTTGGTAGTGAAACACCTCCCTGTCTTACCTGGTTTTAATACTCACAACCCTATTACAAACTAAAGATTTTTTTTTTTTTCCCTCCTGGTTTATAGAACAGACTCAGTGCCTTCAAGGAAACGACCTGACACTGTATCAGCAGGCGTTCTCTGTCCATCCAGCTTTCAGTTCCCATTTTCATGCTCAAGCTGCAACACCAGCTACCTCTAAGTTCAAGGTAGGAGTAAATTTCTGGTTTTACTTCTGTACTTGCACCTTATATTTCTTTTCCAACCGGATGACTCAAGAGGAAAGAGTGGCAGATATTCATATAGTACCTCAACAAGCTACCTTTAATTGTCCATGTGTGCTAGAGAGCCAGGCAGGTAAAACTAGAGAGCCAATTCAACCTGTGTAAATTGGCAGTGTCCCCTTGACTCACTGGAGCAGCTCCAGTTTACACCACTGAGGATCTGAATTGGAATTTCAAGGCTTTTCAGTCACCATCATAAATATCTCTTCTTTTTCTTGGCAATGAAATAATCTATAGAGTAGTTCCAAAAAATTAAAAGAAGTTGTTGGCAGATGTGTCTATTACTTTGAGATGGAGATTTTTGGCTTTTTTGAGATTTGGGCTCAGCCACAGGGTAGCATGGAGGCTTCTCAATGTCCACAGTAGCTTTACCTTTGGCTGTGCAGTTGGCTGAGCTGTCCCTAGAGGAAGGTACTTTGTTTCCCTGGGTTGATTGTAGCGAGGCTTAAATGAGACACCCTGGAAATGTATAATGAGAGGAATTCAAAAGCTGCCCCTTGTCTCACTGATAAGCAACTCTGGTGAGTCCCTAAGAAGTCCACTGAAGTCAGTACCTTTGTTCCAGCTTTTGACAGAGATGGTGTGTGGCTTATGGAACGTGAGCAGTAGATGATGTCTCACTGTGTATTTGAAACATGGAAAATAGCGCCTTTCTCAACTGCAGATTCCTATGGAAAACATTCTCAGACTCCTGGGAGTAAAATTCCTCTGCAGGGCAGGAGGTGTTATGCCTTTGGAAGCCCTGCAAAGTCAGGCCTGTCATTGCAATGGAAGGAGATTGGGGCTGGCGCCTCCGTGGGTGTGAGTGTAAACATCCATCTGGGTGTGCCAACTAGAACGTGCCCTGGCTTTGTTATTACTCAGACCCAGCTCCACTTAAACTTTCTCCTGAGTGATTATCGACATGCTTGCAGTTCCGGGGGACGTGGAAATTGGCTTGTTTACTCTAATTTGGCAACAGTGAGCTGTCAGCCCTTTGAGGCACTGGAGTACTTCCTTGAAGTCAAGAGTTGCTGTTCAGCAACTTTGCAGAGCAGATCTGAGAAGAAACGGAGCCCGTATTTTGGAGAGAAAACGGAGGTCTCAGTTGGATTAGCTCACCTTAGCCGTACCCCATGCATTTCTTCCTGCTGATCTGCCCATTGCTGTCACCAGCCTGTGTTCAAACTCACCAATACCAGCATAAATCAAGGTGAAAGGTTGTTTAAATTCCCAATCAGAGCTTAAATAACCTAGATTTTTTAATTTGGTCCTGGGACTCGTTCAGGAAAAACGTCAAAGCCTTCTGCTCCGTTATTTGTGCGGAGCTAAAAATAACTTTGGGGGCCCCACCTTAGCTGAACACACTCCCTTGAAAACAGAGTGGTATACAAATTCCCATGTGCTGGTTCTCTTAGATTTCTGGCAGCCAGAAACCAAAGTCATCAGAAGCTAGAAAACTATTCCTCTTTGTGGTGCAACCCTTCCTGATAGAAATCAATAGGTCTGTTGGAACATGGCAAGCAGCAGCTCCAACACATGGAGGAAAGACTTGCTTTATTTCCAGCTGGACATCGCCAAGCCTTCCGTCAGAGCCACCAGTGCAGTAACTAACGCTGTCTGGTGTCTTCAGGCCAGTGTAAAGCAAAAGCACTTCGCAGTAGTGGAGCTGCCCTCTGTGTTGTCTTTTTCTTCTAATAATAGTGCAAAATCTGACTAGGAGTCTGGGCAGCACCTTGAGAGCTTGTCTGCCTGCTCTCCAGGCAGTCTGCCACGGGGGTTGCCTGCTCAAGCCAGTCATGGTTCTGTGTTCCCAGCTGAATTTACATTGTCAGAGAGGATGATGCTCTCACCCTCCGTGTCCTTTGTCTGTGGGCAGACACATCCTTGGGAATTGTACTGTGTTATGGTTATGAAAATGTATTTGCAGTCTGTTTTCCTTGTCAGGTCTCTGTGATGACCTGGGGGAGATTGTTGGGTCCAGTTACCCAACCAAATTCATGTGTGCACCTGTAAACACCTTGTCCTTGATTCCTGCCATGGTGGTGAAATGGGCTGAAATGGCATTTGCTAGCACCAGAGACCAGTGCAGATGGGCTTTCTGTTGGTGGGGCCTTTTCAATCACTACTGACTTCCGAACCTTTGCTAAGTGGGGCATTTCTCCTGAACCAGCTCCACTTCTCCTTTCTAGCAAGACAGTCCTACCACCCTCAGATACTCAGTGCTTCACAGGTTGGATCAATGGGTAATTGTTATAGAAACACATTGAACTTCTCCAGTCTGGGTCTTTCTTTTTTTGGTTTTGTTTTGGTTTTTTTTTTTCCTTTTTCTTTTTTTCAACCTTTAACAAAACCCCTGGAGATTTGAGCAAAAATAGAAAGAATAAGAAAACAAATTCTATCATAATTTTTGTCAAGGGCAGAGAAATAATTTCCCAGCCTGCTCTACTTCTTCTTCACAGCCCCAGAAAGGTTTTACGAGCTGAAGCAGTCAGTCTCTCAGGAGGTGCTTGAGGGGAAAAGGGAGACCACAAACCCAGGGCCATATTTCCATCTGGTGTAAAATAGCAGTGCTCCAGCCGGTGGAAGCTGAGTGCTTTCCCTCAGCCATGGATGGAGCCAGCTGACCCCAGTCTGTGGCAAACCTCTTAGATCAATGTCAGGGAGCTGACACCCAGATCCTCTCTGTGGCGACCATTCATGGGGACTGAAAATACATCTTGATTCCATATTTTGATTTTACAGGCCCTGCACAATAATCACCTCTTAATTCACGCTCCCACCCTCCCTCCTCTCTTCTTTCTCTGCTGAGGAACAGCAGACGGGAGATTTCATGTGCCATAAATATTTAGATTGTGCCTGTGTGTTTATAACACTTGCCGAGAGTGTAACTGGAGCAGCTCACACTCAGCAGCAACACCTGATGCTAGGGAAAGTTTTCCATCACCTCATATGGACCAAACAGCCGTGGGCCGCAAGCCGACCACGCACCAGGGACCAGTAGCTGTGTTGTCCCTGCCCCTTTCTCCCCTGCCACACCAGTGAATAATAACGAGAATAACAATATGGATGTGCTTTCATGTCCCACAGGAGCTGCTGCTCTAAAGGACCCTGGAAAAGGCTGTAGCTGGGATTGAATGGAAAATTTTTGCAGTGTTACCATGGGTATATGGCATGGGGGAAGCATGTCCCCTATGTGACCCATAGGTTCTAGGCCACATGTGCTAGGAGATCCATAGGACTTGTATGTGTCTTGGCCTCTCTCACACAGCCTGAGTGCCTTAATTGCATGGTGTGGTTGCCTTTTAGAAGGTGGAATATCTAATGCAGGAGCTCTTTAAGAGTAGGTTAGACCTCAGGAAGGACAGTAAAGCTGATCTTCACTTTGGGAGCACGAGAATAGTCCCACTGAGGCTCTAGGTCCCTTTCCGTAGCTGCCTGGATCAGGCCAAGCTGGGCTGTACTGGTCGCTCTGGTTGTTTGCAGGGTGGGTGGACTGGCAAACCAGGCTCTCCAGCTCTTCCTTGCTGGAGCAGCAAGTCTGCACGGGCACCCGGCCGCGTCTCCTCAGCCTCGCTGGCTTACGCGCAGCGGTCAGCCCTGCACTTTCCAGAGCATCAGGTCTCTTAAGTGTTATGGAATTTTTTGTGCTTTAATAAATGTGTTTTTACTAATGTTTCTTTAGGGGAAAATATTTTTCTTTTGTTTCTCTGTGTAGCCTCTTTAGGACTTTCTGTGGAAGTGAAGCCAATAGTACTAGCTTTGGCTCTTTTTTTCCCCCGTCCTGTGCTTTCCCCCCCCCCCTTTTTTTTTTTGAGAGGAAATAAATCTCAGGTTTTAGTCCCTTCCCTTGCTCCTATTCCAC
Source organism: Butorides virescens (assembly GCA_017310255.1). NCBI lineage: Eukaryota > Metazoa > Chordata > Aves > Pelecaniformes > Ardeidae > Butorides > Butorides virescens. Next base: position 97,240 of record JADKXX010011329.1, on the reverse strand, counting down.
TTACCTGCTGGGTTCTCTGTTCTGTGGCTTTAGAAACAGGAGTAATGACTCACAAAATTAAGAGGCATTTTCATCCCTGGGCAGGCAGGATTTGATACTTGCCTACTATTGGCATTGCTCAAACCTTTTTCCTGCAGCCTTTAATATGTTCAGAGGTAAGACATTAGAAGAGATGGCTTGTAAGTGATGTCCAGTTTGGTAATTGTTGGGTTCTTTAAAGATTGGTCTTTACTCTCAATGGCACATTTTGAATTTGGTGCGGTGAGGACTGGAATGAAAAAGGAAAAAAGAGAGGAGGAGAGAGAGAACCCTTCCTCATCTTGTTTTAGAATCAGTGGATGGAAAGGAAACATAGACTCAATTTTACGTGGATTATAAGGCACCTATAAAGAAAGTCATATGAACTGAGACACTTGGCTCTGTTACCCTAATGATACCTATGGAACAATATGTGAAACCTATTACACTATTCTGGATATATGTGTGTATATATATATTTATATGTATGTACAGAGAAAGAGAGAGGGAGAGACGAAATATGGGGCCTTTATTTTTATTGGCTTCTGCAAAGAATAAATTACACAGCAAGGGCAAGGTTAAATTATTGTAAATGTCTGTATGAAAGGCATCACTTAATTATTAACAGTCCACTACAAATAAAAGGTACATATGCTAAAATGGCCTGACCTGCTGGATTGCGGGGTTTTGTTTAAAATTGTCGGTGAGGCCCACAGCTGACTTGTTCTCTGTCAGACAGGCTGGAAAAAGAAGCAGGGTAAGATTTCATTGCAGAGTGGCTTATATCCCTCTCTACCAGATGTCAAGTGAATGCCTAGAAAATGGATGAGGGAAAGGTGGGGGCTTTCTGAAAGCAGGGACAAACCACTGTGAGGAATAGAGGATGCGTAAAACCACCTGGATGGATGGGGAAAGAGGGAAACTCCAAGAAGTGACTGGTGTGAATCGCTGTAAAGTATGTCTTCCAATCTCTCTCTCTTATGACTTGCCCACCTTACCCACAAAGAATATGAGTTTCTTAAAGTGGAGCTCTAACCCTACCCCAGTTAGGAAAAGGTCAGAACCCCTTTAAAGAGATGGTTACCCCCATGTCCTGTGGACCTGCTGTGCATGTTGCCAGAACTGGGAGCTGAACAAGGTGAGCAATAAACCCAGGTGCTCCATGTTTCTATTTGTGGAAAAAGAAGATGAGATATTGGCCCAAGCTATTTCAACTCCTGTTTTTTATTGCTGGAGGCTCACAAGTTGGCCACCAGTGATGGATGTTGTTTTAGTTAAGGTAACCTCACAAGAAAGCTGAGGCTGTTGTTGTCATGTCACTGCCACTTGCTATACCTGGTCATCACGCCTCTGGAGAAGGATATTGGGCTCTGGCTCCGGCTCCCCAACTCTGCCAATTGCTGTGTTAGTAGGAGTAGAAAGGTGAGGCTTTCAGGACCCTTGTGCAATACTTGTATGCTTTAAACAATCTTTGGATACATACAGTACTGCTTTACTCTTAGTTTTTATTTCAACAATAGCTCTGTGAGTAAGTAGCAACATAGGGCAGAGCCATCTTTTCTGAGAGACCTTCCCTCCCATTCACAGCCAAGGTTGACTCCTGTCCAAGAGACTCCTGTCAAAGGCAGCTTAAATATATGAACAGGGCATCTTCCTATTTGCATCCACTTAAATTTGCAGAGCTTTTCAATCCTGGCCCCTGGAGGCCTTTGGGTTGCACCTGAGGAGTCTGCAAAAGGTAACTCAAAGAGAAAACCATCCCAGGATGGAATTTCCAGAGGGAAACTTGGAGGCTTCCACAAGTTGGGGAAAAAAAAAAAAAGGCTAAAAATCCACCATCTGCCAGTCTATATGAATGAAAGAACTCAGTGGAAAGCTCTCTCCCTTTCACTCCCTTACAAAATTAAAACTGCTTTTGGCAGGGCAGGAGACGTCTCTGTGATTTCACGTTCAGCTGCAAGGCCAGACGGAATCCCTTGGAGCGGCTGGGCTGACCTCCTGCGTACGGCCGGCCAGGGATTTCCACCCACTGCTCCTGCACGCTCCAAGCAGTCCCTGGTGGAGCTTGGGCATTGTCTCTTAGGGAGAGGCATCCAGTCTTGCTTTCAGGATCCCAAGCAATTTGAGAATTTGCTGCCTCTCCCCCCCGCCTTGGTAAGCTCTTCCAAAGGCTAGATGTGCCAACAACACCATTTGCTCATACGGAAAAACAGGATGACTAAGAAAATACTCAGTGTGAGTTTGATCCTGATGGTTTTTAATGCAGTTTGGCACCTGAGGAGGAGAGACACAGAGGAGGAGCCTAAATCATCACTAACCAGTGGTCCCTACACCCATCTGTAAGTGTGCTGCAAAGCATCCTTACCCTTGCCTTGGTACTTTGATTTAGTAAAGCCACGTCATGTCATCATACTGTGCTTTTACAGTGGCTTTTTCATTTGCTGTCTTCTGTATCAGTGACACATGTTCGCAAAATGTCCCATCAGTGGCTGTATCTCTCCTTCCTGCTTTCTCTTCGTCCACTTGACTTTGGCTGCTCTCTGCAGGAATGTGCATGAAGGCTGCTCAGCATGTGCTGGATGGCCTTGCTCTTGTTCCAAGGCTCAGGTTTGTGAAGAAGGTGTTGAAGAAATTGCTCTAGAAAAATTGAATTTTGGTTCACTTTGTCATCACATCAGACTTCTCTTCTGCACGAAGGTTTGGAAATGTGAGCCTTGAGTAGCTGGGGAAATTTCAAGTCTAGGTGAAGACTAGCTGGATGGAATCAGTGACGGGTAAATTCTCTGTTCTACACGACTCGTTAGGTCCTATCTCTCTGTTTTACCTTTGTGGGAGTCTGATGTTTTCCCATAAAGCCCTTGATGACAGTGGGAGCAAGAAAATACTTAACACACTGCTGCTTCTTGTTTTGGTCCCATACGAAAGAAGAGCAGAGCGCTTTCACTCTACTTGCAGACAGGAATAGAATTCCTTGCTGAGAAAACCTGACTCCCCAGGAGGTAGTCTTAGAACAAGGGGAAAAGCGTGTCGTGACCATGCAAGCCAACAGTAGCACAGCCCGCTACAGACCCCATGGGCTGCCGAGAATCTCTATCATTCACATCTTATGAACTGGTTTGGCACATCTCCAAAGGACATTGGCAGCCGTTCAAGGCCTCGCAAGGTGCTGAACATGCTGAAGTTCCTATTGTCTCCAACGTGCGCGGGGATGGATTACCCGAGCTTGCCTGTGTGGATTTGGCTGGGCTAGGATGTGTCAATGGTTAGCTAGAACTTCAGGTGAAGGTTTTGTAAGGTGGCTTTTCACCTTGCATATGAGTTGCAGCTGTATCCCTGACTGCGCTAGGTTCTTGGTGTTGGTGACTGTTGTCACTTGTAGCTGCAATGTTGGGTGGTTGGGGGTAAGGCTACGGCACAAGTGTCAGGACTGTTGATTAGATCGATATATATGAGGACAGGAATGGAGATGTGTTGTTGAAAGGCCCTTGCGTGGAGAGGTATGACAGCCGGTGGGTGGGAAATGGTGATTTTTGCTGCTTGGGGTTGTGGCTGCAAGGGGTAAATGGCTGTTGGTTTGAACTGTGCCTTCTGTAACGGGGGTGTGTGTGATTTTTTTGGTGGTGTTATGAATAGGTGTGAAGGGGCTGATGGCTGATCAGGAACAGAACAACTGAGGGGAGCTGGGGGGACGCAGCCACCACAAGCTGGGGACAGGCTGTGGAGGAGCCCTGGGAGAGGAGGACCTTCTTCCAGGGGCAAGAGTGGGGCAGGAAGAGGGGCACAGCGTTTGGGAGAGAGCAAGTCCACGAGCGTGCTCTTAGCACGTGTATTCCCGCACGCCGTTCTCTCAATTGGTCGTGAAAGGAGCTGTGACCGGGGATAAAATGTCGTGGTAGCAGCCAGTGGCTATAAAATCTGGGGTCTAAACGAAAGGGAAAAAGTGACAAGGGGAAAAGCAAGGTCGGCCCCACCTTGCAGGGTCTGCTCTGGAATGTGTTTGCACTCCAGGGTGTGCAGTGCCTGAGAGTGCCTTAGCAGCAGTGTTGCGTTAGTAATATGAACCCTATACAAATACCTCCGGGGCAGACAGGTCCATTTCAGGCTGTGTTTATTTAATAAAGAGCCAGTGAAGTAACTGCAATTTCATTGTCAATTTACTAATGCGTTACAGTTATGTTTCTTAACCTCATTGTTTGGGCTCAGGAGCTTGCAGTGCCTGGCCAGAACTTTCCTTTTTTCTCCCCCCTACTCCCCCCCTTGAGTGTAAAACACGTTTTATTATGACTAGAATGTCTTCTATTTATCAAAAACTGGGATTAAAACCCTCAACTCCCCTCTTCCACGCATATATCCAACTTGGCAACAGGTCGGTTTATTAACCTCCTAAAAGCCTCACTTGCCTTTTTTCTTTTTTTTTAAGTGAAGAAAAAACACGCACGTTCACGCACACACCGACACACGTATTCACACACACACATTTTAAAAGTTCATCTGGGAAGAATACAATGGAAACTCTGGCTGGAAGGAGACTGAGCTGTGCGTCGTTGTGGTCTGGGAAGTCTGACTACGGCCTCCTACTCTTTTGGATGGAAATCTGGGTTTGAAACACGCTTGCACGTTCTCAGTTAAAAAAAAAAAAAAAACCAAAACCAACAAACCCCAACCCCTCCCCAATACTGAACTGAAAAGAGAAATGAGCTTTTGGATGAAGATGGAGAGAGGTTGTCAGTGGCTGCTGAGGAGTTGTTTTGGGCTTGAGTCTCAGCGGGTCCTTCCTGCCGTGGGGAGATGGGGCGTGGAGAGCAGGGGGGTCGCTTTCAGCTGAGGGTTGGTAGATCCCCTGCTCCCACACAGGTTTATTTTCCCACAGGGTCCCTGCAGGAGAGGACTTTCCATCTCTCAAAGCTGTGAGAAGAACCTTGGGTCCATCAAATCAGACTTCAGGAAAAAGAAACCAAGCCCATTTTGTTTTCTCTCCATAACAGCTCCTGTTGCAGCTGGTTTCATGGCCAGGCTGCAAATAGGAAGGGAGGTTTTCAGTGGGTGCAAATTGGTGTGGCCCCATGGAAGGCTCCATTACACAGTCAGATGATCTGGCTAGATAACCACCCTTTTGTGTGCAGGCAGGAAGTTTTTATTTCAATCTGTTGGTTTGTCCCCAAAAGATTTAGGTATGCTGGAAGGTAACAGAGGGCCAGACCCTGCGGAAGTGGTTGGAGAACTGTGATGAACTGTGAGAAGCTCCCTTGATTCCTTCCCTTTCCCCTCTGGGAATTGCTGAGGGAGATGGGCACCTTTGGATGGTCCTTCAGCCTCAGTCAACGTGTTCCAGCCCTAGTCCAGAATTTGTTCATCTCTCCAACACTTCTGGGCAGTTCTGGCTTTTCAGCAGGCTCTCGCCCTGTAGATGCAGGCTGATACTGGTATAGCAAAGTTGGGAGAGGGTAGAGATGGGATGTGGGAGCAGGGGGGGAAGCTTGGCTCTAGACAGGACACAGGGACCTTCTAGAGTTCCTACCCAGGCAATGTTTTTGCTCTGCGATACTGGAAGCTTCCCTACCCCACCACTGACAGGGCCTGGGTTGTTTTGGGGAGCAGTTGTATCTGTGGGTACCTTTTGTGTCTGTACGTGAGTGTCTACAGATCTGTCAGTAAGATGGGTGACATTCAATAGGCAAAGCTCAGCCTGTCTGCTGTCTGATTATTTGTCTACCCTTTTTACAGCCTCAAAGCAGCAACTCCAATTTGGGTTTCTCACATTCCGCCCAGTATACTCTAGATTTTGCTCACTTAAACAAAATGCTCCCGACGCTGTGCATTTCAGACGGCGTATCTCTGTGTTAACTTCTCAGCTGCTGGTTTTAACAGGAGGTTTGTCTCTCCTGCTCCTGCGCACAAGCCAACATATTAGCATGGGGCTTTCCCCACATCTCGCTTTGAACGTCACCGAAGGCCAAATACACTGCAGGCAGCTGTAGCACCCTGCCCTGCCCTAACCTCTGCCATGACCTAGAAGAACCACACTGTCTGCTCCGTGAAAGGATTTGATTCAGCCCTTCATGCCAGATCAGCAGTCAGGCCCCTCCACAACACAAGCTACCGGTCGTGACAAATTACATGGGTTGGCTTCAGAAGGGAGCTGAGAACTGACCCCGCTCGCCTCACCCCAAGGCTTTGAAGCAGCACTTGAACCACACCTCTGGCTGGAGGGAGGCTCTTTGTCTGCCCAGCCGGCCGCACGCCTCCAGCCCAACGCCGCAAATTCAGAGCGGAGAGATTGCTGGGCATGTTCTGTAATTAGAAGGAAGATTTCTGCTAATCTTCCTCTAAATGAGGGTCTAATTCCTAGAGCAGAAACTTGTCAGCTGCTTGTTAACAGCCTCTCGGACCCACACTCACATGGCCTTCATTATTTTTAGGAGCGTTTTCAGTTGTGCCTTTCTGGTTTGGAACAGAAGTGTAAACTTTGCTTAAATGTAGGCTCATGTCTGTTCGCACTGGTCGTGTTAATAATACACTGCTTAAATCAGATGGTTCGAGAAAGAAATACAGCAGCGATGGTAGTGGGGGACATTTAATATTGAATTTGCCTTTTTTTTTTTTTTTTTTTAAATGTGGAAACTTTTAGACACAATCCCGGCCCTGTGTTTAAGTCATTAAAACATCTTTAAGCATTTTCTGGTTTTAGTTTTCTTAGCAGCAGTCCTTTTCCTGGAATGTATTTTATTTTTCTTTTAAGTTGATGAAAAAAAAAAAAAAACGCCCCTTGCATTTCCAGGCGATTTTTTAAGGGGAGTGAGGAGAGGGAGGGCTAGGGGAGGCGGAGGAGGTTGTGAGATGAGGAAAGTGAGAGAACAGGGCCCTTTCTGTGTTTTATTTCTAATCCGCAGGAATCCATTTTAGCCTTTTATGGCTGTTGCACTTGCTGACAGGATTTACATTCTCCGTATGTTATCTGAAACATCACAATCTGTGGCTGTGGGATTGTTTCATGCCTGGGTTAAAAACACGCCAGTGCTTCTGGGAGGCTACGGGGAGGTAGACAGGGAGCGAGGTAAGAGCAGGGAGGAAAAGAGAAAGCTTTTTAAAAAAGGAAAAACAAAGGGGGAAAGAAAGAGCTAAGCACTTTGCAGGAGCTGCTGTTGGCAGAGTTCACGCCCCAGACAAGCTGATGTTTAAGTGAACCAGGGAGGGTATTACGATCCCTTTGATTCCAGCAGTGTTGGAGCACAGTTCTGGTCTAGAAAAGCAGCTACGGAAAAAACCCACCCTCTTCTGAATCTCTGAAGCCCCTCCGTGCCAGGTGTCTTTCAAGCCACATCATTTGCTTCTCCTGATGCACAGGGGAGGCTTTGTGCCCATCACGGCTCGGTGTGAGCTACCTGCCGTCCCTACAGGACCATACAGGCTCCGTACAGGTACCTCTGTTGGGAGGGAGAGGCTCTGCATCGCGCCGTGCCGGTAACAGCAGCGCTCCGATGCTGTGGTGGTGCATGGATAGATGGATGACTGGATGCATAGGTTTTCTTCTGGCCTATGTGTTGAGAGCTCCTTGAAAAAAAAAAAATCTTGATTTTTAAGAGCCTCTTTGGAAGAAACCAAAGATGCTGCCATTAAAATTCTGACTTTGCCAGGTGTTTGTCGAGAAAAGAGTAAACGGTGAGAATGCGATAGCTGTTTTCCAACAGCTACCGACGTTGCTGTGCCAATCCAGGGTACCCATCCAAGGACCCAGCGTTTTCAGAGTGCGGCAAGCCTATGTCATCTCAAACACACATCCCTCAATCTGTCTTAGCCTGGATACCCAAAAAATCACTTCTCTCTTTTTAGTGTCTTGGCTGTTCTCCTTTGGCTGCGTTGGTCCTGCAGTTCACTCTGATGTTCCCCACTAAGTTAGTAGATGTGCCTCGGAATAGACAAGAAGGTGCCATTCTACGTAGTTGGTTTTCTGATCATGACCAAACTCTAAGCTCTTAAGGTAGGGACTTCAGGTTTTTAATAACTCACGGGAGAACCCAGGGAAAATGTAAGTTTTATGGAGTCTAGAGAATATTTTTAAAGGATTTAGATGTCTGGAAAAAGTGTCTTAGGAGGTTTAACTGCTTTTCAGTGGAAAAAAAATATTAACAAATATTCTTATTTCTTTGTTAGTCCCTTCCGGAGCAGAACAGCAGCCACGTGTTCTGGGAAGGTCTGAGTTCTGGAGGCTGTGGGCCAAATCCCAAATCAGTGCAAGGCAGCACAGCCCCACATAGGGTGGGCTGGAGCTTGGTCCCATGTGTTTTATAGGGTGAAAGCACAGTAATCACTAGTGCTTTGAGAGATTATTATTTTTGGGGTGGTGTAAAACTCCCTGGGCTGTAAAAAGCTCCGTGTTTGAGAATCAGCAACATTATCTTGGATCCTAATCTAAACAAAGGGGATTTAGGCTTGCTAGTCTCTTGCTTGCAGCCCGCTCTGTGCTCCATCCCATTTTATCCATTTAGTCGGGCTGAAGTCCTGCTCTCCAGGAGGCACGGGAGATGAATCATAGCTGGGCATCAGCTGGGGCTTTCTGCCAAAGTGGGAGGTGATTTCAGGTTGGTCTGTGGTAACGGAGCTCTGAAAAGGCAGATATTTCCAGTGTGGATAATTGCGCAGCATGCTCCACGCACGTTGCTGAGCATGTTTGGTGCATGCTCCATCCAAGAAACAGCGTGTGCCCGTTTGCACGTGTCTGCAGGGCCACGTGCTCTTTCTGCCCCACGTGGGGAGCATGCTCAGGCCACGGTGCCGGGCAGTGCTTGGCCCACGCTTGTGTGCATGTATGTATATGTGTTTCCAGGGTCGTACGCACAAATCCCTTCCTGATCACAGGTTTGATCTGGAACTCGACTCCTACCTCCCGAATAGCCAGCAGCCCCTGCCCTTGCAAATCCTGTCCTCCCCAGGCAGCCAGCGTGGAGGGGTTAGCGGCGTGGTTACCGCATCCCCCAGCAAAGCCCCTGTCTCACAGCCCATCGCGCCCCGCAGTAAATCAGCCGGCGGGCAGCACGACCCTCCGCACCCTCTGCAGACCGTGGCAGAGCCTCTGCCCCCCATCGCCCTCCTGTCTCCCCTTCGCTGGAGGGAGTCAGGTTACTCTCCCCATCCCCGTGAGTGAAAGAACCCACCTGTGTCGACGGGGCCTGTTTTGGATTCCTGGGAAACTTTAACCTCTATTAATACCACTAAATTATTTCTTCATATGGCAAAGCACTTATGTAAACCGATCTCTTCCCGCCTTCCCCTCCTGACTTGGAGGAGGCAGGCACTCTCACTCAGATGGATCTACCTGCTCTCAGGGGGCTTTCAAACCCTCCACATTCCTCTGCGGCACTGCTTTTTGTGGCAGAAGGACGTGCGTGTGCTGGAAGCGAGCACGTGATGGGAAAAGGGGGAGAGAAAGAAGAAGGAAGGGAGGAGTGAGATCACCAAAATAATTGGCTTGGAGGCCTCTGGAGCAGCAGCAGGTTGTGGCGTACATTTGTCTGTCTCTCCGTCAAGTTTTACTGAGCTGATGTCTGACTCAGACCTCCCCAGAGCTGGAGTAAATTAGGAGTAGGCTCGCTGGGGTCAACTGGGCTTAGTTGTCATTTACACCGACACCTTTTTTTATATCGCGCCAGCTTCCAGCATTGCCAGACTGGTGTGAAGGGACCTTCATGTAAATGAGAACCAGGCACATGAGGTTATTTTTACCAGTGGCAGCACCAGATATTCCCAGCCACAAGCATTCAGAAATTGTGAAATCGGGGGACTATCCTGAAATTCCTCGGATGTGATCATTATTCTTTCATTTGTTTTTTGGGGCTTACGAATTCTGTCCTTGGCTGCAAAAGGCTAAAAATGTGCTTTTAAAATATGAATGAAAGAGTGAAAGATAAAATGTATCATGAAATCACGGGACTCCAGCAGATGGGGCTCAAAGAAAAGAATGCCAAAATAGCTGCAAACTGACAGTGCTGCTTGGTGTCATTCAGGGCAGAATCAAACCTTTCCCGTGTGGCAGGATGTTTCACTGGGTGATTCTGCCTTCCTCCTGGCTGTCACCTGGATGATGGGTCATTGTTTTCAGACTTGTACAACTAAGTCAAAGTTCTCAGGGCTTTGCTAAAGCAACCAATACTGAGACCCAGGAATGGGTCCCGGCTCCAGCTACTCTGCATCCAAAGTTGGCTCCTAACCTGGTGCAAAGCCCACAGTCACAAATAATCTAGTACGCTTGCAAAAGACATCAGCTTTTCAAACCCAATAGCAGAACAAGTTGGAAAAAGAGGAGTGAAAAGTTCTGCAGTGTTTTGCCCCTGTGCTCCCCCAACAGATGTTTTGTTTAGGGGGTTGGTTTGGGCTTTGGGTTTTTTGCAGGTAGAGCTGAGATTTGAAATTCCACCTGAGTTTGGAAATTTAAAATCCATTTCCCACTTCTGCAATCACCCTTTCTGCATAGCTGAGGAAAAGGAACTTGGGAAAACTTTTTACTTCAGATTAGCACCAAGTTAGAAGTCAGCTTTTGGTCAGTTCATACAGTTCATCTAAGAGGTGAACCTCTGTACCCCCATAATTCAGCTGCGTAGGACTTTCTGTCCATACTCTCACTGAATTAAACTCATGTGAGGCAATTCACACAGTACTCGTTAAAATATTGTTAGAAAATGAGGCTTCTCTCTTAGCCTCCGCAATGTGTGGTAACATTCAGTAATGCATAGTTAGTGCAAAAATATGGGATTTTAAGTAGGAAAGTCAGCTGTGTTGCCTGGATTTCACCTGCTGTTTGGCACCAGCCGGAAGAGAGGGTTCATTGCCAGTGTCCACAGGCTTTAGGACTATGGGGTAAATCTGATCTTTGCACCATATTTTAGTAAACCTGGGTGGATGCTCTTATTTTAGTTTTGTGCCCCATTTCAGCTGAATGAAAAAGGCGACTCAAACCAGAACCACTCTGTCTTTTACATTTTTTTTCCAAACGTAGCTAAATGATTATCTGTTCCCACGTTGTTATATCTTCTACCAAGAACTCTTCGGTCAGTGGAAGGATGATGAAAATGGTCAGTGCATTGTCCAGTTATCGAGCTCTAACCAATGCATCGCATCCTCACTGGCTCGCCAGCCCGACCCAGCAAAGGGCAGTGAATTTTTGAGAGTGGGCTGGAGAAGAGTGAGGAACCACCATCAATATGTATGGGAAATGAAGACCAATGCATCTGTCCAAGAGTGACCAAGTCATCAGAAGTTTGATACAAACTCAGATCAAAAGTGCTGGAATTTGAAAGCCTAAGCAAAACTCCAGTCTCTTGGGGCATTGGCTTTGTCAGACAGGGCTTCTTCCTTGCCTGCCTCATCCATTTTTGCTGGTGAGCTCTCCTGGGTTAGCACTCTCCTCTCTCAAGCCCTGAGCCCAGTGGGTACCAGATTTCAGCTGAAGCTGTGAGATGACACTATGAAAACAGGCTGGGGCTGAGTGTCCACACTGTCCAGCCCAGAAGCTGTTCAGGTCTCTGCCCGTGAGTGCTCCAGGTGAGGGATGATCGTGTGCTGGAACGAGCTTCCCCAGGAACCAGTGACTCGGGTGACTCTTGGCGTCTTTGGATTGAGACTGCCTTTCTGGAAGAGGTAGTTTAGTCAATGCAGGGTATTGGGTTAAGTCTGGACAAATCGAGACACAGGAATTACTGAGTAAAATGTCCTGGCCTGTCTTCTACAGGAGGTCATCTAGATGATCTGTTTGTCCCTTCTGGCCTTTAAATCTACTAATCTATTTTCCCTTCCAGGAAATATAACTATATTCTGAGAACAACAGGCCCTTAGGAAAGAGAAAAAAGAAACCAAGCATACCTTTGAAAAACAACAGCAAAGAAAAAAACCCTTTAACTATAAAATAAACTAAGGTACAAGGTGCAATTAACAATGCACAAACAGCAGAGCCTGGAATGTAAATTGTATTTAAATAGGGCTGTGAAGAATGTTTCAGTCCCCTAAATGGCTTCTCTCTCCTGCTGCCTTGAACCTCCAATCAAGCCCTGCCTGGGAGTAATTTGGTGCTGGAAATTGTTGCCACACGAACAGCTGAAGGCTGGCAGGGTCACCGGCCCCCCGTGTCACACCCTGTCATTTTAGATTAAGATATGCAAAGGCGACACGGCTGCGAACTTTCCCTTTGCTGCTGTGGCTGTGTCCATCCCCTTGGCTGTAATGAGAGGAAGGCGTAATTGGAGTCAACTGCTTGATTATGATAATTGCTACTGTCTGGGGGAGGAAACAGTTGAGTCCTGGAGCTTGATCCATACTGCACCTTTTGGGTGATTGCTGTCTGTTTGCCAGCAGATGGGCCTGGCAGAAAGCATCCTTTTTGGCCCTACTTTGGCCTCTTGACCTCTGCTTGACCACTTGTTGACTCCACGATTTCAGGCAGGGTCACGGGGTTTTCTAGTTGTTCTCCGCTTCCCACCAGAGGATTGGTCCTGAAGGATTTATCCCCTAAGAGGGAAAAGGCCTTTTTAAAATTTATCCCCAGCTCTTCACAGCGACACAAGTGGGAGATGAGGTGCCATATATTTCCCACTGGGATATTTATCGCTTTCATTGTATGTCTCAGCAACAATCTGTGGGAAATACCTCCAGGAAGCTTGGCTGGTCAATCTGTCATACCCTGCCTATTTTCATTTGCTGAGAGAGCAAAGATGGTCCTGGAGGTCAAGGCACTAGGATGGGAACAAGGAGACAGGCGCTCAAATTTCAGAGCTTCCAGCAAACCTTAATGCGATCTTGTCCGAGTTAGTTCATCCGTTTCTTTGCATTGGTGCCCCTTTGAGAAACAGCGATGGCCCTTCTCTGCTTTAGTTTGTTTATTAATGCTTTGAAACGGTCTCGAGATCCTGGGATATCAAAGGGAGGATCTCGCAGTTAGGGTGTGAACCTGAGGGGAACACTTGTACTCCCAAATCCGCCACAGGCTTGGGCAAGTCTCTTAGGCTGGGAGCCTTGGAGCAATTTGCAGTTTCAGTGGGAGTTAAACTCTTAAATATCCCTGGGAAGCTTGGCTATAAGCTCCATGTGCAGCAACTTCCCTCTGTACAAGGGAGCTGGTAACCCTGCCCAGCGGTGGTGTGAGCACAGAGGCATGGAGAAGCCCCGGAATGGGGATCACATATATAATTAAGGTGACAAGAGGCGTATTGTTAATTCATGGCTATTATTTATTAATATCAACCTTAAGTGCAATGCTCAACTCTAGCTGTGAAGCAATAAGCACGGGCAGAGCAACAATAGTAAATAACCAACAAAGTAATTGGATAATTGTTTCCTTGGTGTCTTAAAGTTTAAGAAGATTTTTGGTTTTTTTTTAAATGTTCATGTTCCAAAGTATGGAGGGGAAGGGCCTGCTTGCATAAAGGGAGAGATTTAAAAATCATCAGGAATGGGAAAGAGCAGAGCTGCAGGTGATGCTGTGGGGTTTCGGTTCTCCTTCTAAGCACAGAGTTATGCCCCATTAACAGCCAGCTGCGAGGGGCCAGGGCTGCAGGAGCTGGGGCTCACCTGATCCCACGCTGGCAGTATAAAGAGAAGCCTTTGGCAACCTTTCCTCTTCCTGAGGGATGGTGGGCAAAGCGAGGCGTGGGCAGTTGGCTCGCTCTCATTCTGGCAAGTTTAGAACATGAGCTTGTTTGGATGAGTATGAATTTTTCCTTTTTATTAATGAGGTGTCTCTCTGCGCGGTCCCCGTGGACTCTGTGTTAGCAAGCAGCTCCTTCTGAGTGTATCAGGCTGTTTATTCTGAGTGTGGTGCGCAGCCCGTGTATTCTAGGGTCAGGCAGAGGAGGATCCTTTTGCAGTTTGATAAGAGAGGAGGAAGTTTAATCTGCTTTCCAGGGTAGATTAAGAATCTCTGTAGACTGTAGCTATGCAACAGTGTTAGCCTGAGAGAGCAGAGATTTCTGAGCGAAGGTGTAGCAGTTATGATAAAAGAGCTACTTGGATTTCCTTAACAAAATACTGTGCTAAAATGCCATTAAGCAATCGAGTGCTCTAAATAACCCTGTGACTATGTTTGCAAGGCAGACGGCTTTTCTTAGACTGTAGGTTAGGAAGAGACTAACGCAGCCACCTGGCCTGCCACATACCTAAGGCCAGAGACTAAAATCCAAATGGTTCTCCCCCACCCCCAGACCATACCCTGAGACTGAGTTGGAGCATTGGCCCCTAGAAAGGTGCCCACCTGAAGATCTGGGACCTGTAGTTTAGGCTACCTTTCTGCACAGCAATTATTTCCACAAAAAATAATTTAGCCACTTTGCAAGCAGGTGTGTTAACTTCAACCTGCAGGAGAAGAGCGTTTGCTGTGAGCCTCAGCTAATCTTCTCTGTGTCGGTAGTGGAGGCAGTAACTCTTTCTGGCCTGAATGAACACTGATGATTGCTTCTAGTGTGTCTGAAGACCCGTGTACATCCTAGGAAATTTCTTGCCAGGTCTAACATACAAGATCAAAGTCAAGTCAGGCTTGAGTTAGAGCTAGCATCCTTTCCACCAGAAAAGACTCACTCATGTGTTTTTACTCATTCACTTCTATGGCCTTTTTTTGGCATTGCTTTGAAACCTGTGAATGGTCAGTTCAAATCTGGGCTCCGGCTGTCCCTGGTGCAATCTCTGGTAGTGGCCAGCCCCAGCTGCTTCAGAGGAGGGGGCTCACGCACTTGTAGCACTTAGTACAATGATTCAGGACCCTGTGCCTGAGGTCTGCGACACTATTGATTCTATTAATTTGTAGGATAACCAGTCCTTTGGGAGAGTTTCTTCCTAATCTCCATTAGTTAGAGATTGCTTTATCCTTTGCAGCAAGGAATTTGGCATCCCTTTTGTCTATAAGCTTTCTTTTCTTAAACTTTATCCCTATGATACTGGGTATCATTTATTTCAATTTCTCTGGTATTTTTTTCTTTATGTTTTTTCCAACTCCACTGAACCCTGGCCTCAGGCATCTCTTGAGGAATAAGCAGAATAAGGTCTGCAGGTGAACTCTGCTTCTGTATGTAAGTATAGATCCTTTTGACACCTTTCTTTTTCTTCATCAAAAATTGCCAAAATACACTCAGAGCCTGCTCTTTCACTACATTTTCATTTTAAATAGGAAACACCAAAGGCAGCTGACAAAAACCTCTTCTCATACACTTCCAATTCTATTTTACCAAATTCTGAGTCATCATTTGCTGCCAGCAATTCCACCTCTTTTATCCAGGAGCTGGTGACACTGCTGTTGCTGCTTTGATGGAGTTGCAGGTGTGGGGTTAGGAGCAGGACATGGAAATGAAGGCTCCAGGGCCGAGTGTCCTGCCAGATCACAAGTTGAGGCTGCAAAACCCTGGCTGTATTTTGCAGGGAGCTGCTGAGAAGTTGCTGTCTGGAAGCTGGTTTGTCACCTGAGCAGCTTTTGCAGAGCTTGCCGGAGGTTCCCCAGTACCAGGGTGTCAGGGGGAGAAGCCCTTTCATGGGAAGAGCATGGTATCATGTGGCTGAGCTGCTCTTGCTGTGCCGGTCAGGGTACGGGGACGGCCAGCACCCTCTGAGCTGGGGACTGACCTCTGGGACCCCTCGCGTGTGCCGGGGCTGCCATGTCCCTAGCGCCGTACATCATGCAAATAAAGCCATGACCTCAAGTGAGAGGCAGGTCAAAACACTGGGCGCTCAGGAGCATGGTGGCCATAGTGGGATGGATGCAAAAGTTGGTCATTTCTCGTGACTGTTACAGGGAATGGGAGTCTCAAGAATGTTACCTAGGAGTGGGTAAAAGATTTGCTTTTCTTGAACTTTTTCTACAAGTGCTAAAGCAAACCTTGGGCATGTTACTTTTCTTCCTCCTTTGATCACAAGTCCAAACGTAAAGAAAAATTTTCACAAACCTTTACTGCTCAGAAAACATTGCCTCACTTCTCTGGATGCTGAAGGAGGAAGGAAAAACCCCTGCATCCCTGACCACCCCCTTCCCCAGCCCAGCTCAGCTCCAGGGCTGAGTCTCCCAGAGGGAGAGAAGCAGCATCTTGTTTGGCAGCTGCAGGGGGCAGATTTGGGAAACATGGTCTAGCAGCTCTGCCCTCACCTGCAGGGTGGTTTTGGGGTGAATGAGCTTTCAGCACCCTTTTCCCTTCAGAGCTGGAGGTGAAGATGGCAGCCTCCTCTGTGAAATGCTTGGAGCTCTGTGAATGCAAAATGCTGCCTAAGAGCAGGTTATTGCTGCTGCCCTGGGGCAGACAGCGAGCCGGGCTCCCCATCACGGTCCCATTTCTTTCTCTGCACATACCGCAACATCTAATGGGTTGAGGGGGATGTGGTGTTCTCCACTAATTAAAATTCTAGCTCAGGAGGAGATTTAAGCTTGCTGTTATCTTGGTATTTAGTGGTTAGGTGCTGGAAGTGCCGGTGTGGTGCCAGCAGTGGTTTCGGGCCACGGTTGCCTTGTGGCTGGGAAAGCCAGGGCTGCGGTGGCACGCTGCGGCTGGGCGCCGGCACAGCCTGCCTGGGGAGAAGCACTGCTTTAATGCAGGCAGGTGCTAAGCCGAGGCGCTTTAAAGAAGCTTTACCTAAATCCTAGTCAGAGGTGGACACCTAACTTCCCCAGCCGGCTTTGATGTGCTGACGGAGGCCTCTTGCTTGAGCCGTGGCGCTTGCTGCTCTGCGATGTTTATCCAGAGCTGTTACCTGCATCTGAATGGGGAAGGGAGAGGAGGCATAGGCACTGAGCGGGGAAGCATGTGGATGGCGCCCAGCTCTCCTGAGTCCCCAACCAGCCTTAATCCCCAGCCCACCATGCCATCCTGCAAGTCTCCCCTCAGCTCCCCAAGCCCAAGGCAGGAGCGGCATCACCTCCATCTCCCACTGGCACCCCCGTGCATGCCTGGTGTGAGGGGAGAGGCGTTGTGCCGAGGTGGCGGAGGTCAGATATCTTCTGAGCATCAGATTAAAAAAGATGGGGGGGAGGATGCATTTTTTTGAAAAAGAGCAAAAAAGAAACAGTAAATGCATCAAATAATAATAAAAACCCACCCTTTTCTTTGAGCCTGAATGTATGCTGGTGCAGTGCTTAGGGGATTAATCTCTTAAAAAATAAGTGCCATGTGAGTAGACAGGCAGTGATTAAGGTTTTAACTGATCAGTCTGCGTCTGACAGTGAACCAGCTATTATCTTAACGGAATCAAACGAACATTCAGAGCCTCCGCTCAGCCCCAAACATGAAAGGAGATGTCATCTGCTGGCAGTTGGCAAGCCGCAGGGGAAGGGAGAGAGAGAGAAAGAAGGAGGGAAGGAAAGCAAAACAAGGGTGAGAAAAAGGGGGAAAGGGAGGCACAGCCAGGGAAAGGAGGGGAGGGGAAAGAGGGAGAAGGAGTGAGAAAGGATGGAAGTGTAAATAAAAGGAAGCAACAGAGAGAAAAAGATAAAAGGAAGGAAGAACAGGAGAGGCTTGAAAAAGTGCGGAAGTCTGCTCTGCTTTTACGTTTCTTTCCTTCCTACTTTCCTAAACGGTTTGGAAACTGTTGCCTGAGCGAGCTGGGCCTTTGGCAGCCCTCTCCAACCCTTGCCCTGGCTTTTCCCACACTGGCTGTCGCAGTCGCCGCCAAGGTCTCCTCTAAACCAGGGAGGTCTAGCACTCTTGAACCTGAGGTCAAAAACAAGAGGGAGGAAAAGAATGGCCTTCAGGCCAGAGGAAGAAACCAGGGCAACCAAGCTCTTAACGTGATAAAAGGGCTTTATCTCAAAGCACTTAAACAAAACACACAAGCCTGAGAGAAGAGGCTCTGTCAAGTATCCGCCAGGGCCATAGGGGAGATTGCAAATCCCTGCAGGACAGAGGGGCTCTTTCTTTACACTGTGCAGACCCTGGAGCTGGGGCCGGTGCAGGTGATGGGCGTTGGGGCAGGGAGAGCAAGGAGGGATTTACCTTGGCCGGAGGCTGGCAGCCAGTGTAGAGACGACAGTAATTCATGGGAGCTGCTTAACCACATATCAGAGGGGAGCAGCCTGGAAGTGAGCGGCTATTAAAGAAAAGATCAAGGGCAGAGGGAGCAGGAAGCGGGTCTGGGGGAAGAGGAGACGTCCAGGAGCGGGTGGACGCAGTCCCGTTCCCTCCTCTGGGGGTTTAGTGTAAATCAGTGTCATCCCTCTGCAGCCAGGGGATTGATGCCGTTTACAGGAGCAGCCCTCTGCAAAATCAGGAGCCAGGCTGGTCTCGGGGACAGGACTTTTCCCCTGGGACATGTTGGGAGACTTCAGTGGAGCACTTGCAGTTTCCAGCGGAGGGGAATGTGGGCTGGAGGAGGGAGAGGCTGCCTGGCAGAGAAGCAGGAGCTGCCTGGTCATGTTTGCATGGTCAGTTCACATCAAGGGGGACAGCAGGATTTATGGTCTTGAGGCTAAAGAAGTAGCTTGGGCTGGAGGAAGACTGGAGACCTGAAACAACGGGGGCTTGTTAGCCCTGAGGGCTGCAGTCAGTGGAGTAGGACGGCATGGCTGGGAGATGACTGAGACCGAACAGTCGAGGGTGTAGGATAAGAAGGAGTTAGGAGACCCGAGAAGGCCTGGAGCTTGCTGGCCTCTTGTAAAAGATTAGAGGCAGGATTATGCCACGGAGAGGGGAGGACAGGTCTCTGAGTTGTTTCCTAATGCTTGGGAAGGGAAGGGGAGTTACGCATGGTGGAGAAAGGCAAACATCTTGCAGCAGCAGAGCTGGAGGTCCCAGTCCCAGGGAGATGGCAGCACACGCTGTCCCCTGCCGGTGCAGCCCGAGGGCCCCAAAGATGCTCTTTGCAGCAGTTGGCCTCTGGCACCGCTCCACCTTTACGGGCAGCCAAATGCCGCTGACATAAAGAGATAAAGGCTGGAGGAAGTGCCCTGCCTTGCCCTGCCGGGAGACCCCACCACCCCTAGGATCTCCAGGCTGCAAATCCCACCTGCTGATCCACTTTTCCGGAGGGCCCCAAAGCAGCTTAACTCCTTGTTGTACCCTGCTCCAAAAGGACAGGCTGTTTCCTAGAGCTGATTTTCTCTTATACCTTTGGGACTCAGCCCCATTCTTCCTCATTTCTCACTGAAAGAGATGTGATGCTTTGTGCCAGAAAGCCCCTCTTTTGGGTCAGATGTCCTGCTCTGGCCTGGGGTGCTGCTCTCCGTCTGGCTTCTGGGCTCCCCTCCTTGCTCTGTGGGCTTTGGTATGTGGCACGTCCTCAGCCCCACCCGTGGGGCCCAGTATACTTGCTGGGGCCCCATATGGCTCCCTATGGAGGTAGGTGACCCTGGATGTCCTTCCCCACAGATGCCTCTTGGCCCATGCCTGTGCTGCCCACAGGCTGGTGAGGACCTGCCGCAGCTCGGTGAATCGCAGCACACCGAGAACCGTGAGGAGCCACCCGGCTATGAATTTCCCTCGGTGCAGACACCACTGCCAGGCTGTTATTCCTCCGTGCTCTCCCCCCTGACTCCATCTGTCTGCATGGTGCTACCGCTCCATGCCAAGAGGGCTACAGGACCGGCAGGGTCACAACTGCCCCATTACGGGGCGAGATTTATCATTGGCAGGTGTGCTGCGGGATGGTATATTATCCAGGATTATGAACTGTAACAGGATAATCTCTCTAATGTAATTCAAGCTCTCGACATGGCTTATGGCTCCTTAATGTACCTCAGACTGAAGAATTACAAGAACATTTTCCCCCCTCCCTACCTTGTCAGCTCCTAAATGATTTAGGCAATCGCCTGAAGCCAGATCTTGGCCTCCAGTCATAACTCAGAGCAGTTCAGTAAATATGATGGGGAAGGAGTTTTCCTGGCTTTGCTCTTTCTTCCTTCCACTGTGCTCAGCCCTCGCTTAGCCAGGGAATGAGCAGGGAGAGCTGGGGCACGCAGCCCTGCGCTCACCTCCTTTCTCTGGGCTTCCTCTGCTCCCTGTCCTTAGCTTTCAGGATGAATTGCTGCCATGCAAACCCTTGAGAGCAGGGCACAGAGCACCCCTGGGAGACACGGGATGTTCGGAAGATGCTCTTTTGGGAGGATTGTGCCTTGGGTAACCCTGGGGTTGCCCCCCCTTAGAGCATCGCCTCTCCCCAGTGCACCAGCGGCCACATCAGCAGTGTCCAAGGCAGGTAACCGGTGCCTGCGAGAGCTTTTCCCCTCGAGCAAGGGAAGTCCCCTGGCCTGTGCCCAGGGCACAGCACTAAGCCACCTTTAGCAGCAAAGGGCAAATTCCCAAGGCCTCTGAACGTCCCTGAGAGATGAGACCCTCCTCTGTGCAGACTGGCAGGATAAGATCTCTGCTATCACCAGCAAGACAGATCTCCAGCCACCTGAAGGAGCTTTTTTTCTTTTTTTTTTTTTTCCCTTTCCTAGAAGCTTCTCCAAGACAGAGCCTCATAAATCTCACCTCCCAAACCCCTCGGGCGGCCCGTTCTCTACATCCTCTCCATCTTCCTTTCCTTTCCCCACCACGAGGCACTGGGAGGCAGACGCGTAGTGCCAAGAGCCCGAGGTGGGAGGTGGGATACCCCGTCCTTTCTGTCCCTGCCATGCCACACACCTGCAGTGACCTTGGTGGCATCTGGCAGTGCCTGTCCCTCCCTTGTGTGGTGGGGTGTCCTGGTGGGGACAGCGTGGCTTAGAGGGGCTGTCCTGGGTCCTCCTGGGGCTACTGTAATACAAGTGATTAATAGCAACCAGCCCCTCTCAAACATTGGGAACCAGTGCAGCCGCCCACTGGATTCCCTTTTGGGTAACACGGCAATTAGCGGTTTGGTATAAAATCACCCGGTGGAGGCAGTTATTTGTGTGGATGTCCAGGCTTGCTCCGTGCCCTCCTGCTAAGCCAAGAGGAAGCTTTCCCATCTTTTACATAATTGGCTTTTAATTCTACCTCTCTGTTCATTGCTTTGACTTAATGGTGGGGTTTGCGGTGCTGATTTTAAGTAGAGTCAGGTTCATTCCCATGGATGAGGTTCAAGGTGTAAAGCATGGGAAAGATGAGCAGTTAGAACAGCACCGTGAAGGGCTCCATCTCAGAAAGCTTCTGGGCCAGGGCTGTACCGAGGAGGTGGGGAGCAGCAGGAGGCCAGTCCAGCGCTTGCCAGGACCGGCCAGGAGCCCTCCTCTGAAGCCCCTGTCCTCTGGTCACCCCTTCTCTTGCTCCCTGGGGCTCCCCCGGTGTCCCGCTAGCAGCAGGGCAGTCTCCGTCCCACCCATGCCTCCCCCCGCAGCTGCCTTGGTGACCCCAGTGACAAATTAAACTTTGTAAATGGGGTGGAGGAGGGGGGGAGGAAAGAAAGCAAAAGAGGAGAAAAAAGAAGAGATTAAGAACAGGAACTGCAGGGATACAGCTTCCACCCGGCAACCGACCTAAAATAAACATCAGATATGCAGAGCGGGGCCGGGAACCCGCTGCGACTTGGAAAAAAAGTGACACTGGAAAAAAATATATATCCTTTAGCATTACCGGTTTTAGGCCAGACGTGGCCTGCTTACCTGTTGCTAATGTGAACGTGGCAGATGTGTGAAGTGCTGAGTGAGGGCTGGAGGGGGAAAGGAAAAGGGGAATTTGCAAAAAAGAGGAAGGGGAAGACAGTGATAATGCACAGAGAAGAGAGTGGGTAGAGATGCAGCGTCAAGCTGGTGAGCAGAGGAATAGCTGAGCTGCTCCTCCGTGCAGCAGTGATTTCCCGGTAAGCACATCCCTCCCTGCCCCCTCGGGGTCCTGCCCAGAACCTCAACAAGGTCAAGTGGGTCTGCCAAGGCCCACCTCTGCCCAGGGGGGTGCACGATGCAGACGTGTGTGTCCTGCTGCTGCTGTGAGCACCAGCGCCCAGGGACTGCCCGCGGGACTGGGCAGTGTCCGCTTCGGGCTGCGTGCCCACCTGGGGACGTCCCCTGGGGTGGCTGCCGGAGCTGCTCGGGGGGCAAGGTCTGCAATGCCCCCGCCTCAGGCTCACACAGGCTCAGGAGAGGAAAATAATCCTGGAGAGATGGAAAGCAAAGGAATGAAAGAGAAAAAAGAGGGAGGTGAAGCGCTTCACAGGGAACCAGCCAGCTGGTTGCACTTGCTGGGGCAGGGGATGCCAGGCTGGCTCCGTGACTCCTCCAAAGGACAAGTCCGGGAGCTGTGGAGGCCGGAGGAGAGGCAACAAGAAAGCAGAGTGTCCTCTAGAAATCTGGAGGCAGTGCGTGTCGTGTTGAAGCGTGACGCCCTTCCTGATCCCCAGCCTGCGGGCAGGGCACCAGCCGGGGAGCTCCAGGCAGCTGTATTTACTGTTACTATTTGTTGTCGCCCTGGCAGCCTCCGCAATGTGAATTTTCTGTGTCACTGGCTGAGAGGATTCCAGGCAGGTTTTTGATAATGTGGTTTTTTGTAAACCAGGGGAGGAGAGGGGGGGAAAGAAGCCACAGGCTAGAAAACTGCTCGGCCCAGAGCTTTTAACTCCTTCATCGCCAGATCTGCTTGGTTGCAGTTTGTGGTTAAAGCGTCAGAGAGTTCTGCTGGAGATCTGGATACAGCTGCCTGTTTTCCCTGCCTGCAGTGGCAGGAGGGAAGCGAGGGTGCTTGAGCTCTGTAGGAGAGACGTGCCAGCCTGGCCAGCCATCCCTGAGCACTTGTGCACACACTTCCAGTTTGGGGAGCAGGGCAGGATTTTTGCACAGGATGCTTTAGGGGATCCTCAGGGCCCTCTTGAGGACAGTCACTCCTGCAGGGCTCTGTAGGCAACCCTGAATGTTGCCTGTTGGAGGGATTTAAAGAAGGAGGGGTTCAGGACTTTCCAACACAGCTGGGGGAGAAGATTTGGTGTGTGAGCCAAGCAGGTACTGGTACAAGTTGGGGATGGCTTTGGACCAGCACCAGCAAATGCGGCATTTCCACTACACTGCCCATCCCTTAATTCCCAGCATCAAGAAATTAAACCCCAGGCGTCCTTTGGCAGGTGCCCACAACCCTGCCCACTTACCCTGCTTCCTCCCCACCCGCTGTTGGGGATGCATGTGCCAAATCACCCCGTGCCTCAGTTTCCCCTCCTGTAAAAGGGAGAGAAAGCTGAGAAAGCACCAGCAGAAAGCAGTGCCCAGCTTGTGACATTGGTCCTCGGGGGGTGGCCAGAGGCAGCACCACCGTTGTCTGGGCAGGTACCCCCCTGGCACACGCTCCCTGCCAGGCCGGCAGCAAGGAGGCTGCATCCCCGCAGTCCAGAGCCTGAGGCTCTTGCCACTTGAAAGCCAGACAAGAGATTGCAGAGGGTTTGATCTCGCCATAAACAAACTCGAAATCCAAGTGTAATCTTCTCCTCCTTTGTTTTCGGGCAAACAGAGCAGCAGCATCTGTCCCCTCCCTCCACTGCTGCCGGATCTCTCAACACGTGGTGAAAAGCAGCACCAGAATCCGTTCTTTCTTCCTTTCTTTCTTTTTTCTTTCCTTTATTGTCTGGTTTTTGCTTTGGATAATTAGTGTATCACAGAGAGAGAGTGTTGGGGGACAGGAAGGAAAAGCTGTTTATACAGTGAAGTAACTGGCAAAGCATCTTCGGACCTGTCTCTGCTTCCCAGGTGGCACCTCCGGCTTAACCGCTTCCTTCCTGTGACACGGAAGGGGGATCTCTGCCAACCTTTGCCATCTTCCTCCCAAAAAACTTCCTCACATTAACCCTCACTTGCCCAGAGGAGAAAGGGGGAGTTTCCTTCTTGTCTGGTACCTAATTTCTAAGTACACATTGCCAGAGGAGAGGGCAGCGACCCTTAGGACCTTGCATAGAACAAAGAATGAAACCATAAATCTGTGTGCTCAGGCAAACATGGGTTTTTCAGCCCTGTGTTTCTAGTTTTTGCAGCCAGCAGTGCTCCCCTGGGGTCTGCCTGCTCAGCCTTGGTCCCCTTAGGAAAGGGGAAACTGAGGCACCAGATTGTCTAGGATCATACAGGAACACAGTGCTGGAGACCAGCTCCAGCCCAGCTTCCCTCTAAAAACTCACCAGCTTTAACGCCTTCCTCAAACCACATCAGAAGCTGCCGGTCACCTTTGCTTTCCCAGCCAGCAGTCCCTCAGATTTAACACTTCTCTCACCCAGGCAGGAGCGGCTGCGTGAGCCGACCTGATTGACACATGATTGACAGAGCCAATTAGCCAAACTAAGCCAGCTGCATTCAACTTGGTCCTCCAGAAGGCTGGGGGAGGAGGGGAGAAGCAGAGGGGAGGCCAGAATCCAATTCCTCTCCCATCAGGCGTGATTGCTGTTTTTGTTTTATTCTCAGCCTTTTTTTAGATGTCTTGGAGACGCTGCATCTCGTTTCCTGGATGCCATTCAAATAGTGCTCACCAGCTTCCCGCTCGGTTGTCAGAGAGCGTGAGGGGGTTGTCATTACCTGGGCACGTTTTCCCAGCTCTGGGATTTCCCCAGGTAAAACAGGGAACTCCTCGTGCCGTAACATGTTCCGGATGAAAGTGCAATTCAGGGAAGAGACGCAACCCCCTCCGTGCACCCGGGCACGGCGTATGGCACAAAGGGAGGTGGGAGGCAGGCAGAGCCCCGGTGGGTTGGTCGCAGAGGTGGGCAGGGAGCTGGCTGGGCTTTCTTTTCTCTTCTGCTTGTCCCCTTGGCATGAGGAGTTGGTGGCAGTTTGAAAAGAAGCAGGTCAAGGAGGCTTGGTTGGGAGAAGGAAGGCCAGGAACACGCAGGCACAATAAGGACAGGCTGTGCATGGAGTTTGTCTCTCCGGAGATCTGGGTTTCTTCTTTCTCAATGTTTTTTGACTCATTTCCTCAGCTCGCAGTCAGATATTTACTTAACCTTGCAACTGTGCTGCACAGGGAATGCCAAGTTTGGGGGCTGCAAGCGCTCTCCCTGCCGCCGTGTTTATATATGGAGGCGCACACGCTCCGCACACACGCACGGGCGGGTGTGAGCAGCCCTTGGGCGCGCACGCGCTTGTGCACGGGGGACACACGCTTAGCAGTGTGCGTGCAGAAATGGCACCTCGCTCCCTGCCCAGGCTCTGGTGGGCAGCGAGGCAGAGGCACCTGCCAGCACTCCAGTATCCACCACAGTCTGTGCTGGGACAGGCACTGCTGTGCCAGACCCATCGCACGTGCCATAGATAGATTTGGCCATGCCAAGCCCATGTGATGCAAGAGACAAATCTATGTATTTTGTGCCCCTGGACCCAAATCCTTGCGTGCCCATCAGGTGTACTGTGCACATAAATGATCACAGACCGGCTGCACGTATTTTCAGCCAAGCATAGAGCAGCAGATACACGGAGTTTAGTCACCTCTGTTGTGCTGTGGACGAGCCCAACAAGGCTGGGACACTGCAAAGTGAAAAAGCCTGCTCCAGGGGTCACGCTTTTGCCAGGAGCTTTGTTAGAGTGGGCCAGGCACGTCTGTGACCTGTTGTTCAAGCTTCTTCCTTCTCAGCTGTTTTCCCCAGCCCAGCTCAGATGTTGCCATGCTCCCTCAAAGACTGCCTTGTGTTGAGTTTCTGGGACCCAAAGTCCTTTTTATGGGGGTAGAGTCAGCCCTTGCTGACCACCACCAAGGTCTGGACAGATCCCAAAGCCTTTACAGATTGTGACCACTGTTGAAAGGGTTCATTTCTTCCCCTAATGAGATGCAGCCCTCGCTGGGGGCACTGCAGCATCTGTTTAGCAGCTCATAGCAACCAGGCATAACAATTTGGTCGAGGGATAGAGAAGAACACAGTTTCAGCCAGGCCGGGGGGTTCATATGGCTCTTCTGGCAACACTTCTCTAGCTTCTGCGATAGCTGGAGCTGGCCAAGAGATCCCATCCAAGTATCCTGCAGGAACAGTGACACTTGGAAAGGGTCAGCGCGGATGGGGTGGAGAAAGCTGCAGGGAGTCCAGGGTTTGCACGGTCCCTGCGGCCCGGGCAGAGTGCACCGGGGACAGCCCTGACTCAGAGGAGAGCATCCAGCTTAGTCACCCAGGCCACGTCCTGCAGAGCCGCGGGTGCCTCCTCAGTCCCAGCAGCTTTCACCTGCACCAGCCGAGAACAAACAGCTAAATCTACTGGACAGAGGCCACGAGCGCGTTGCACAGCCTGCTAACATGCCATAGAGCCTCCTCCTCCTCCTCCTCCTCCTCGAAGCCCAGGGCGACGGTGGCCAGCTGATGGCAGAGGCTTCCCAAGGGCAGGGAGGCGGCAGCGAGTGCCCGTGTGCCAGGCAGGAATCACGCGTGTGAGAGCCAACACAGCAGCCCCTGCACGACGCCAGCGATACGCAAAAACTCACGGGGAGCTTTTTTGCAATCAGCTTTTTGCCCCAGCTAAGCACATGAAAAAGTCATTCAAGAAGCCACTTGAAAACAGTCTCTCGCTCTTACATGTACGCACACACTCAGGGTGTCAAATGGTTTTGAATCGGCCAAGAAAGGTCTGATCAGCGTTAGATGAATGGAAAGAATCCGTCTGACTTAGGGAGCTTTGGATCCAGCCCTGAGTTATTAGGAAGTAGCTATCAAACCCCGAAGCAGGCAGCTGAGAGAAGTGAAACTCTACCCAGGTGTTAGAGATCCTTAAACGGGGAAGGAATTTTTCTTCCCCTTGGCCCTGGAACAACAACAATAGCACTTTTTTTTTTTTTTTTTTTTCCTTAAAGCCTATTTCTACACAAAGCAGGCAGGCAATTACCATCATCCTCATCCTCATCCTTGTTATCTGAAGCTGTTTGAAGTCAGAAGTGGTCACTTTGCCAAGGGCTCACACCCTCCAGCCTCTGCCAGCAGCTCTTACACATGCGACCCGGCGGCTGCGGGGTCTCTGGTCCTCGGGGGCAGTTTCACAACGGAGCTGCAGAAAGCAGCAATGCTGAACGCCCCGTACAGCCAAACGTTTGCCAAAGGGACCCGTGGGGCAAGATTTTAAAGCGTGTATGGCAGAGAAGGAGGAAACTGGCAATAGTCCTGGAAATTTAAAGCCCTTTCACTGCCCAGCGCTTTAAAATAAAAAGTATTTGTGATAAATTAATGAATTAATATTGTTCTGCTTCCCTAAGTCATCTCATTCGCTCTCCTGCTCTGGGGATAGAAACCATATAAGTACCTCAATGGATAAACACAACTCTCAGCCCTGCCGATACTGCCTCACCGCTTGTCCTCGCCCCAGCTGCCTAACAGCGAGGGAGTGTAATTCCCCTAATTCCCTTGATCCCAGTAACACGTCCCACGAGGGTCTGTGGCTGCCAGGGAGGTTCCTGCACCACGTTACGGCTTCACTGGCTTGTGCAGGTCCTTCCCGGAACCCGCCTTCCCAGCTCGAGCGTTTCTGGGAATGAGGTCCCAGGACTGTTGGTTTGGGGAGCCTGCCAGGATGGTGGGGATTTGGGGGAAATGCATGGGGCCCCTGCTTTGGTTAACCCCTTCCCCACCAGCGACAGGTTTGGAAGCTACCACAGGGATGGGCCCCGGCTCTCCAGGGTGGCTCTGGCGAGGTGCGATGGACGGCACCTTGCTCTGCCCCGCCAGCCCCAGGAACGAGCGCCTCAGCCTCGTGCATCCCCCCTCTCCATGTCTACCAGGAGATGATGCTTCCCTGGGTTTCTGGTGGAAAAAGGGAGGGAGGGAAGAAATTTCCAGCCAGCGCAAGGCAGCAAGAGCCAAGTCTGAGCCTCACAAATCTCCGGCCCATACCTCACGGGTTAAGCGAGCCGAGAGGGCTGCGTGTGCTAAGGTCAACACAGGCTGCACCTGCCCACAGGCTCCTGTGCGCGGCAGCACAATTGATGGCTTGTTCCTTTCATAAGTGCCGTTGGAGCGCGGTGCCCAGGCCCCGAGCCAGCCTGCTGATCACATAAAATATTATTTGTGTTTAAAAATTCCAGTAATTGACTATGCACCGGTTTTTTCCAAGCCTTCTGCCAAGGGCAGTAAAATCAAAATCCGTCCCAGGTTATTTTCATCATGCAAATTCCCATTTCTGTAAACAGGAGTAAAGCGGCAAGACCCACTGCTTGCAGCCGCTGGGCTGGGCCGGCAGCCAGCGTGTGGCGGGGAGCGCGCCGGGGCCGGGGCTGGGTGGGAAACCGGCCGGAGCAGGGGGAGGTGGGCTGGGAGCGGGCAGCGGTGCAAGGTGCAGCCGCTGAGAGCTGCCCCAGCCGGAGCCCTCCCTGCCCCGGGGAAGGGGGGGATGTGGGGTTTCTCTGTCCCCTTGTCCCCTCCTAGGACAGCCTACATCTTCCGATCCTGTTGATCCCAACTCCTCCCTCTGTGAGATCTTTCTCCTGGGATGCTCGCTGGAGCCCAGCTCCTCTCCTTGCCCTGCTGCTGACTCCCAGCTCACACCATCTGCTCAACCCCAGGTCTTGGGATGCTCTAATCTTACGCAGGGATCTGCCCAGTCCTCACCTCTCATATATCAACCCAGCCTGGAAGAAGGGAGTGTCCGCTAGACAGGAACTCAGCATTTCCTGATGGAAACCCCCTTGCAGGCTGTGTGGAAACAGAGGCATCCATAGACGGTGTGCAGCGGGATTTGGCTGGGTTCCTCGGGAAGGCTGCCCTGCCGGATGCACCCCACGCTCCCGCGCTGATCCCAGGGCACGTGGCCTGGGTGGTGATAGTGGGGGGGAAAGTACTGCTTAGCCACAGTGGGGCAAGGCTGGATCCCCCCCGGCTTCCCCCCTCCCCAGCTCCAGCGCTGGTTTCTCACACAGCTGAAATGAGGCACGGAAACCCAATGAGACCCATCGGGGCTGGCACAGACCCCGGTGGCAGGGGGCTCTGGTGACACTTTGTTGATGGTTCGCAGCCATCCGTGGACACCACAAGAACCACGCTGTAAGGAGAGATGTCCCAACCCAGGACACCAGTCCTGAACCCTCAGGGGAAGCCCCTTTAGCTTAACCTGAGTGTTTCAGGGCAGGACAGGCAGAATGGTGCTCTCCACACTCTGGAAAACGAGGGGTAGATCTGGAGGGGATGCTGGTTATTTGACTGCAGTTTCTAGAGCTGCGCAGACTTTGAGGTTTCAAGGCCAGGGCTAGGAAGAGGTCTAGAAAGCAATAGAAAGCATTACCCCAAAAACCCCA
Organism: Butorides virescens; assembly: GCA_017310255.1. Lineage (NCBI taxonomy): Eukaryota > Metazoa > Chordata > Aves > Pelecaniformes > Ardeidae > Butorides > Butorides virescens. Next base: position 68,153 of record JADKXX010011329.1, on the reverse strand, counting down.
AATACTTCTGAAGTTGCATTAGAGAGAATAACAAGCTCTAACTCTATGCCTTGGGGCATGCACCAGTATGGACAGGCTGAGGTTAGGGCGAACAGCTAGATGAATTATCCCATTCTCGCTCATTATGAGACCTCTTTGTACCCATTTTGGAAACATGTGGGAACAGCTGAGGTTCGGGGTGGGACGCTGGGCCACACAAGCCCCTGACCCACTTGGAAATGGCAGTTTTGTTCCTATGGCCCTTTTGGTTTTGCACACATAAGCAAAGATGACATTTTATCCTCTTTAAGGAGAGGGGCGGGAGACCTCACTAAGAATTCACATCTGTTTTGGAAACAAGTCAACGCAGGAAAACTACCCACATGGAGAAGTAATGTGGTTTTGATTGTATTGCACTCTATAGAAAGTAGTGCACACATATTAAACTATATTAGACAGTATAATAATAGCTTACAGTTAGTCTGCCTTTCATCTGGATGTGCTTCACAAACGTCACATAGATGCAGAAGCCTCTTTCACTGCCACTGAGATGCAACCACCTCTGTTGCGTCTCGGTGAATTTGGATGAGCACAGCAGCATCATCCACCCAGAAATGCTTGTCAGGATGCAGGGAAGCTGGGCTTTGGGATCCGAAAGGTTCCTATCCCCCGCGTTCTCCAAGTTAAACACCCAGGGAACAGTCAAATCTAAAATCGAATGGCTGAATAAGGACTACAGGGAGGCAACTGCATTATTTTTTATTTTAAGGTGATCCCTGCAGTCTAAATCTTGGCTAATTACTTTGGCTCCATCTTAAATGTTGCATGATTAATAGATATGGATATGTGTTTAACTAAAACCTATCACATTTGAAGGGAATAATAACAATAATAAGTTTTTCCATCCATTGAGATCCAGACCACTTATGATAATTAAAATTGCATGACACTGCCAGTGAGGGTCTTGAGCTAGTTTCCCGTTACCCAGGTAATCCTGTTCTGCCTCCCTTTATTGCTCCAGGGATCTCAAGTGGATACTGGCATTTTATTTTATTTTATTTTATTTTACCCTCATCCTCCTGGACTGCTGCGTTGTTCCGTAACACAGCCGATGGCTTCTGTCCTGCGGCATGGTCTGGCAAAGCATTTTTTGATGAGTTTGGTGCAAACAGGCCAGTCTTGGAGGAGCCCGATCCCCACCAAAGGCCAGGTGCTGTTGGGATGGTGCGGGGTGCGTGCACTCTGAATCTGTCCCGGAGCAGAGGCAGCAGAGGAGGTGAAAATGCTGCTCCAGGAGCACGTCCAGCTCTGCTTTGAGTTTTGCCCGCCGGGCCCTTCTTTGGTCAGGGTCCCACTCATCATTTACGTGACTCGTTTCATGGCAGAGGAGATGACTGCTCGCCTGCGTTGTTTATACGATGGCAGTGACTAACAGGCTCAGCTCGGCGATTGCAAGAGGCTTTGTACAAACAAGGAGATGAGAGGCAGAGGGGAGGGATCGGGGTTTGAAATGCCGGCTGTAAACACAACACGTTTCAAGACAACTTGTAGCAGGGTGATCCAAACTAACAAATGTTGCAAGAGCAGAGCAACAGGGAGGGCGACGCACGCCCGTGTGCCGGCGCGGAGCTGAGCTTTCACAATAAATGATTAAAGCATGGTTCAGATCCCGTCAAATGGAACGGTGCTAATCTAATCACAATCCATCTGGCACTGCCACATCTGTCCCAACACCTCCACCTCTTCATTTTCAATCAGCCTTAAATAGTACATAATTATTAATGTCTACCCGCCTGTCAGACGGCGCGGGGGATTCACTTATCTCTCAAGATCGGCTAAGGCAAGACACTGATACCAATGGATCTAGCGCCGGGCTCGGAGGGCAATAAGCCTTTTGCCCTTGGTTTCAGTCCTCCCTCGGGCACTGTGGCCACGGGGATGGGAGGGGAGATTCGTGCACAGACCCTCGAAGCTGGCCCCAGCTGGGGACTTGGGGGCAGGCAGTAGATGGTGACCCGCTCATCAGCCTCGCTTCTCTCCATTGCCACTCACTCGCAGCAGCAGGTCAGGGTGGGTGTCTTGGGCTGGGAAAAGGCAAGGACTCGAGCCTGTGGAGGTGAATATCCCACTTGCATTGGACCCACGAGCAGTCCAGTGCCAGTATACAGAGCCTGATTGCCTGGGCAAAGCTGTCCTGGCCGGCTGGGGACCCAGTGTGCTGGGTGCTGCACGGCTGCTTGGTGCAACATGAGAGAGCTGGGAGGGAAAAACCTCACGGGGCCTGAGCCAATTTACCTAAACCTTGGTGGATTGCTTTTCTCAAATCCAGAGCTCGCTGGCGTTCACAGAGGCTGTTGCAATAGTTTTTTTCGGCTCTTCCAAGAAACAAGCCAACACCAAAGCCCCAGCTGCAAACACGTCCTGTGCCTTGGATAAAACCTGGACTCAGACCTTTCCGTGTGGGCTCTTTGCAGCTTTGGGCCACACTGACCAGCCAAACTAAGCAGCCCAACATCTTACCAATCCTTAGGATTTTTATTGTGACTCTCCCAAAATCTAGAGATGTTTAAAGCTTCAGGAATCGTGTGGTTATGTGAAAATCTCGTCTCTTTCCTTTTTTATAAAAACAATATTTTCTTGTCCTTGTGGCTGAGATAAAGCTCAAAAATATGAACTGGAGCAATGTGAAACCCAGAAAGTAAACACTGATTTTTCTTGATGATTTTTAAGCTTGCCAGCTCAGGTGGGGGAGACGTGAGCTGTGATTTCCTAATGGTCAGGATTAAAGCCCTACTTCTGCCCAGATCAAGCAGTCAGGACCAAGCCTCTGCCCCAACCCAAATATCTGCTCCTCTGCAGCCACTGAGCTTGGCTAAGCTGAAGGCAGGGAGACAAGAGCTGGATGGTAAAGCTCAAAAACAGCCTTAAGAAAGTAGAGCCGAGAGCAAATACCTTGTGAAAGTTGAGTGAGCCACCCTTGGATGTTTACAGAATAAGTTACCAAATAACCAGTGTCTTGGGGATATCTGGTGAGCCCTTGAAACAAATATTCATTTTTTTGATCAGCACGATCGATCTGCAGCTGGCGCTCTGTGCTTAGGTGGATTTGGAGGTTGAAAGACACTCCGTCGCAGTTCACAGTTTGTTCACAGACAAATCCTGCTGGTTTGTTTGTTTGCAGGCCTTTCTTCTTGGAAAGAGCCTGCTCAGCACGCCCAGGTGAGAAAGCCGCTTTCACACCACTCTGGGCATTTAAAGCAGGGAGTTAAAGGCAGATCTGATGGAGGGGATTGCTGAGCTGTAACAAGAAGTGCTCCTCTCCTCTCCGTTCGTCTCAGCAGAGGCTATTTCCATAGGGCTTGCAAAGGCAAAGACAAGGGGTGCAAATGGCTTCTCAGTGCAATGATGGGGGAGTCCAACCTGAGCCCCAGTGAGGTGGAGGAGCTGAGTAAAAGACCCATCTGTTCCCCAGGTCTTCACCAACTCTGCCAGCTTCCTTAGAGACCCAAACCAATGACCTGGGTCAGGCAAGGGGCCAGGCTTTTGGATCTGGAGTTTGGGTGTTGAAGGGGGTGACAGCAGTTTGCTCTGGTCTGGGGCTATCCCAGCTTCCCAGCAAATGTTGGCCCATGGACTGGTTTGCTTCAAAAATAAGAATAAATCAATGGCTTCTCTTGGCTCGGTTGCAAAAGCTTGGGAAATGGCCATGATTTATAGGCCTCTGGTTGGTTGGAGTTTCAGGCTTGCTTAAAGTCTGGGGGAAAATGTGGAGATTGCAACGAAAGAAGGAAAAAGCCAAACCCCAGCTAATTGAAACCAATGGAGATGTAACTCAGGCATGGGCCATGTGCTCCATTGGTGGATCCTTCCTGGTGTCCCCAGGCATCGGGGCTGACTTCTGGTGCCATTTTGCTCCCCACCTTAGAAAGGTGTCTATGAAGGGGGAAAGAGCATTGCTCTGCTTTGCTCCCCAGGAAGCCACCCTGGAAGCTTCATTGGGTTTTGGGTACAAATGTGGCAGCAGCGTGTAAAGCAGCAGCTGCCCCCAGCTGCAAGGTAAACCTTCTGAGGATCCTCGTCCACTCTGCCTGTAAAGTCAACCTTGCCAGGTTGGAATGCCTCCCCTCGCCCCGTGCCCATTGCACTTTCTGCCCCGGCACATCTCCACGCTGTGCATGGGCCGGACCCCAGACTGGCATCAGTGGGGAGAGGCTGGGGCTGCAGCCTCGGGGTCCCCTCTCTGTTTGTGCTCCCTTACAACCGTACACACGTCGTACCAGGAGGCACAAGCAGGAGTCACGGCCCCTCGCAGTCGCCTCCTGGGGAGGCACAGGACAGGTCAGGACAAGAAGGGAAACCCCTCGTCCCCTGGAGGTTGCGTCGGGGAGTCTCGCCGCAGGCAGGGTATCCACTGGCGATTGAGTGGGAGCTGCTGTTGCCCCCTGGAGCAGAGCAATGGGATGGGGTGTGGGGTACCGAGGGCTCGCCGGGGTCCCAGGGCAGGGCTGCAGCCAGGGCCGCTCCCCAGGCAGGGCTGGATCGGGCCCTGGCCCATGGCGGCCACATCCAGCAGAGGGCACGGTGCAGCCCGCGCAGCGCCCGCAGCACCCTCGGCTGCAGCTCCCGGCACCCAGCACAGCCTTCCCCTTGCAGCCCGCTTTCCTTCCCCCCTTTCTCTTTCTTTCTTCCGTTTTATTGTCTCGATCATCTCTGGACACTGGTTTCACTTTGATCTCCGGAAACTTTGGCATCGCTCCTAAAAAATATATGTATATATTAGAAAAAAAAAAAAAGGAAAAGAAGGGAAAAGCCGAGCCTTTGTTCCCCACAGCTGTTGTCATGCTGTAGCAAATCTCCACACAGGTATTAAACGCTTACCATTGATCAAGCAGCCGGTGGTCCAGCGTTACCGGCACGGACCTACTGAAGCCAGGTTAGCTACACTAGAAATAATTTGGTTCCTGAGGTCTTGCTTGAGTTAAAGAGCTAAAAAACCAAAACCACAAAGTGGCAGGGGGGAGAGATGGCAGAGCTGCCGTCCACCCAAATAGCACGAGGGCCCTGGGCCAGACTCTTTGGGGATGCTGCAGGTCAGGACAGAAGGTCCAGGCAGGCACGAGGCCGTGAGCAGGGCTGCAGCACTGTGCGGTGCCACGGAACCCTGGGATGTGGCTGCCCTGCTTCCTCCCCAGGGGTACCCCAAAAACATTCAGTCCTCTAAGCTTCCCCATCATCCCCAGCCTTGCAACTCCCACAGTCCCATTGCCCTGGGGCTGGGACATCAGAAATCTGTGCAAAGGGACCTGCCTGGCCTGGGACATCCCGCTGAGGACACTGAGGGGGACCCACTGCTGGCCAAAGAGGCAAAAGCATCCTTCCCTCCTCCAGGGTGATGGGCAAGGAGGAGAAGGCCAGCGGGAGGAGAACCAGGGTGGCACAAGGCAGAGCCCTGCCGGCTGCTCCTGCCCGCTGTGCCCGTGGGACCATCCCTTGCTCCTGGCCACAGGCACCGTCCCAGGGCTGCCCCTCGCTGCGGCGATGAAATGCAGCACAGTGGGTACAGGAGCAAAGTCGGGGGGGAGAGGCTGGGGCATCGTCTGGCTCCCACATGTGCCGAGGTTGTTAGGAAGATTTATAGGGGAGAATGCGAGGCTTTTTCTTTTTGGCTTTATAATAATACATTAAGCTTTTAACCTCTGACCGGGAGCTCTGGAAAGGGGATGATCCAGGCAGCATCGGGCGGCTCCCAGCCCTGCTGGGAAGGGGAGCGGGTGGGGAAGGGTCCCCCGGTTGGGCACAGCCGCCGCCGGGGGGGCCGGGACGCGGTGCCGGAGGGGTTAACGCGGCGCGGAGGAATGTGAGAGTTTAGCGAGAGGCGTCGGCTGTCTTGAGGTCACCTGTGAGGGATTAGCTGGGCAGGCAGACAGTTGTTGTTTGAGGACTGTCTGAGGCCAGGGAAGGGGTGGTGGTGGGCCCGGGGATAGAGAGTGGGGTGGCTCGGGGGCTGTGGGGAGCGCCCTGGCCCCGCGGGTGGGATCTTCCTGTCCTACTGCGCCGCTATCAGATGCATTTGTGAAAGCCCAACTGTAAACTGGCTGTCTTTTCTGGTGAAGAAATAAATCCATCACCAGTGGGAAGGGGAGGAATGGGAATGGGGCCGGGGGGAAAGGTGGGATATCCCCACAAGCCTGGCTGCAGCATGCCAAACCCTGCCAGACCCCAGGTGGGCAGCAGAGATGCCGAGGAGGAATTGAAATGTTGCAGGCATGGCCAAGACCCATCAGGGCTGTCCACATGTGGGCTCCTTCCACACCAGGGACCACCAGAGAGCTCACTCCAGTGAGGACCATGGTCCTTGCCGGTGGGTTCCCAAGTGGAGCCTTGACTTGCTAGCAAAACCCCCTTTTCACCGCACTGGGCTGAACCTTCATGCCCCACATTTGTGCGTGTGTCTGAGCTGGTGCCCACAAATAGGCCTGTTGGGAACACAAAATAAGAGTGATGAACAAGAATGTGATGTCCATGAGGACTCACAGCCTGGACCAACAGGTTCACAAGGGGTTGACTGAGAACTGACCCGTCCATCTAAGGGTGCACCATGGCACCCAGCACCTCCCAAGCGTTTCAGACCCAAACCAACAGTAATTTCTCCTGTACCTCCCAGCCTGGCTTAAAAAACCCATCATGATTCCTTGCTGGGTTGACTGGTATGTTCATGTTTGTGGGGGCTGCAAGGGTGGACTGGGTGCGTGTGCGTGTGCGGTCCGGCCAGGTAGAGATGAGCATCAAGGGCAGTGTGGAGGAATCCCTGCATTTAGCTTTGAGTGTGATCAAGCTGAGCTTTTATACACCTTCAGATCATCAAAACTGATTCAAAGGCTTGGTTGGGACTATGGTACCTGCCTCATTGCTGCCTTGATACCAGCTCCCAGTAGAACCTGGCTCCCTCCACCACTTTGTCCTCTGCCCTTGGATTTGCCCTTTCTGAAGCAGGATTGGGATATCCGTACTCCTTCCCAATGGCTTGGGATTCGAATCAACACATGAATTTTTCCTGTACCTATTGCTGCAATATCTGGTGTGCCTCTGCAGATGAAAGGTATTATATGAGGATAAATTCTTAATCATCACAATAATCAATCATTCTTTACCTATAATTTAGTTGAAATTAATCCAGCAAACGAGCAGAGGGCCAAATGGTAATCTGTGTCCCGGGTATCTTTATTGACTTGGAAAGAGAGCATCTTCCATTAAAATAAAAAGGAAAGCTTGAAAAAGTGCACCCAGAAGTTTTCCATTTTAAATGGGAGAAAATAAAAAAAGAAAAACCCCACTGAACAAACTCCTTATACTTTAAAAAAACCTCATGATTTTTAAAGTGAGTCTCTGGGTTTGGGCTAGGTCTGACTCATGGTTTTAAACACTGAAGGGAGGGTACGGAGCTGTAATAAGTAGGGAACACCCAGTGCTTACCTGCAGGAGGTTTATCCTTGTGGTTTATTTAAATAAAGGAGCCCAAGTTGCATTTCAGGGCTTGTAGTTGCCCTTACGCATTGGGTTTACATCAAGGAGACCTCTCTTTTGTGGAGTGCTGAGCAGGTTTGGTGATAAACTAAGAGGCCACGTGGCTGTCCTGCCCAAACTCTGATTGAGAAACCTCCTAATGCAAAGAGAGGTTCCCTGGGGCTAATGGATGCTTTTATTGCACCAGCACTGTAATAAAACACAAAATAAAACAATTTTATTGAAATTAAAATGTAAACGGAAGATTTGTCTCATGCCTCCATCCCTACCCCCAGCTGGATCCGTGTCTGGCAGCAGGTAGAAATCCCAGCTCCGTCGGGATTTCAGTGGGCTCCAGACCTGGGTCTGGGTATTGCACTGAATCTGCCTCTTCCATTGCACATCACAAGCATTTTCCTGCGCTGCCCCAGCTCGTCCCAGCCCACCATGGAGCCTGGTGCTGCGTGGCCATCTAGGAGGGGAGAGACTCTGCCCCGGAGAATTTGTGACCTGGGCCAGGAAAGGGTGAGGGGCGGGAAAGGGCTCCTGCTTCCCGGGGAGCTGAGCCGCGCAGGGAAGGAAGAAATTGCTCGGAGGAAGGAAGGAATTGCTCGGAGTTTCCCGCTGGGGGATATTCGTAGCACTCAACTTTAATCTGCTTATGTGTAGTCAATGAATAGGGAGAGGTTTTTTTCCAAAGGCAATGCAGAGCACCCAAGGGACTGGGAGAGGGGTGACACCGTGGGTCTGGGGGATGTGCCAGCAGCCGGATGCAGGGACAACGCGAGCAGACCCGCTCCTGACTCATCCTTCCCAGCTCTGCCCCCAAGCTCGGCTCCTTTTCCAACCCGTTTTTACAGTGCAAAGCAGCTGAGAGGACAAACACCTGAGGGTGCGAGGGCCCTCTCAAGGTGGCACCATCCTGCTTGGGGTTTGTGGTGGCCAGTGCTGGTCCTCAGGGCGGAGGGCGTCTCACCGAGAGATGCTCTCATCTCAGGCAGATGTGCGGGCTTCGGGGGAATCCCTACCCACACCAGTGCTTGTGTGGTCAGAGCCAACCCTGAGCACCCCTGGGAAGGGATCTGCTTTGCCCAGGTCCATCTTGGGGCTGGTGACAGCAGGAGCCACCCATCCCTGCCCCTCAAAAAGCACCCACCCACCCCCCACCGTCCCCCCCGGCAGCAGTGGCAGGGCTCTCCCTGGCCAAATGCATCCCAGCTGCTGACTGAAGGAAACATTCCCTGAGCTGGTGGAGGGTTTCTGGTAGCGACTGAGGGACAGGATACTAAAACAGGAAAAAATTAACATGTAAGAAAACATAGCTGCACCTGAAGCAACAGAGGCAAAGAGAGTCAATGCAATTCCCTGCAATGCCAGAAAGGAACTGTAAGTCAGGGGAACAGGCTGGTGCCCCCCTCCCTCCCTCCCTCCCGCTCTTGCTAACTCCTATTTCAAAGGCAGACAAACAACACACTGTACTGTGTGGCATCTCCACTCTTAAATCTTCCTGTCTTCGGGTCCGTGTAACGTGAGCTGGCAGGGCAGGATCTGACCCTCTCGCCGAGCCGTCCAGGGCACAGCCTCGGCTCCGGCAAGAAATCCCCCAGTTGGATCTCCCAAAGCCCCCGAACAAGCTGAAACGTATCCTCCCAGGAGAGGCAGCTGGTCCAAAGCACTGCTGCAGCCTCTGATCCTCGGGGCTTTGGGTTCAAAGCTCACGGGCAGCTCCCGGCACCTGCAAGGCAAAGGGCGATGCTGGCAGGGGAGCAGCGCTGCGGGGGTGTGGGGGAAAACTGCCCCATTTTGCAGCCTGGGTGGCTGCACGGGGCCGGGGACTGTGCCCACCCGCCCCGCTATGAAAACCTGTAAACTTCCCTGCCATTTAGCTCTGCTGCACTTTGTTTATTTGGTCTCCGCTCAGACGTGGCAGCCCAAAAGCGTGCGTGTCCCCAGCCGTTTGTCTCCCTATGTCAGACTAAAAAGGATGAGGGCAAAGTCGAACCTGTGTGTCTGTGCTGGGGGATAAATCATGGCTCCGTGGTGCCCCATGGATCAGCCCGGTTCAAGGCTGGAGGGAGCAGTGGGGAGCAGTCCCAGCACCCCTCAGTTTTACCTCCTTGCTTCTGCCACCCGCAAAAAGTGGGCACGGGAAGGGGTCAATAGGCACCCACCCTGTCAGACACCCCCAGACTCCCAAGGTGCTCCCAAAGGGCAGCCCGGCGCAGCCCCCCACTGCCCTCCTTGGCACTGGAAGGGGCTTGTGGGGGGTTGCGTTGCCCCCTGCATTGCCACAGCCTTGCAAAGGGAGATGAAGCCGTTGGCTGGAGCGGAGCCGAGACTCCATGGACCGATGTCTTGGAAGTCATCTCCTGCCATGGGCCAAGTGCTGTGTTTGTGTTGATTTTTGTGCTTTTCTTTTCTTTCTTTCTCTCTTCCCCCCCCCCCCCCCCCTTTCTTTCTTGCTTTCTCTCTCTTTCTTTCTTTCGCAAAAAGACATAATCTCTCTCTCCCACTCTCGCTTGCTCGCGTTCTGTGAGAGCTGATGCAGTTAATTGGAGCTTCTTGTAAGTGAACATTAACACAGGCAGAGCCAAGAAGACGTCTTGGCAGCAAAATATCATTATCAGTTCTTGAGCTCCAGCCAAAATCCCCTTGCGGTCAAAACACAATTCTTTAAACTAAACAATTAAAGATTTGTGCAAGTGTTGCTGCCATGAGTTATCAAGGACGGGGAGGGGCTGCTCCATGCCCGTGTCAGCAGAAGTTAACAGCCCTGCTCCCTGGCAGGGAAGCAGGTGACAGGCTGAGCCCTCCGTCAGCGCCGAGCCACGGGGAAGGGGCCCTGGGAAAAAATCTCCGCTGTGGTCGCACCAAGCGTGGGCAAACGGCCCCATGGCAGCCGCAGCCACGGGGCTCATCCAGATTGCACCGCCGGGCATCAAGCTCTCCGCTTCCCCGTGCTGTGGTTTTGTTCTTCCTCTTCTCTCTTCCACCCTCAGTGGGAAGTTTAGGTTTAGTGGGAGTTTCTGTCAGAACAAAAAGCAAAATCTCCAGGTTTTCAGCAGTTTGTCAAAAATACACATAAGCTCTGTCTCCTTTCCTAAATGACAAAATATCCTTTTCTGCAGGGACTGTTTCTCATGTTTGTGCACTCAAAACCACACAAAAATAAGAGCAATTTTTTAAATTATTATTTTAGTCTCCCCCCCCCCCCCCCCCTCCCAAGCACAAAAAGAGAGCATTTCCCAACTAGATTTATCTGCTGAAGAGAAGAGTTTGGGAATTCACCCCTTCCCTTCACAGCACAAAGAAAGAAAAGCATTGCATCCTTTAGAAACCTTTTTCTCCAGGTTAGGCAGCCTGGTGCAAATAGGGAATAAATCAGTGAAAAGGGATCGGTTTCGACAAATTCAAGTTCAGACGGGAGCCCGCGGTGTCAGGACTGACTGAAGTACATCAAACACAAAGCTACATGTCTGGGTTCGGGTGAATCTGCCGCTGCAGCCCGGAAAATGCAAGTGGCAGATGAGCGGTGTGACGGGAAGGAGAATAATTAAATGTCGTGAGATGGTGCCAGGGGGGAGAAGCACCGTCCCCCCCGGCCGCGGCCAGGCAAGCTGCGAAGCGTTAATGGGAGAAACGCTGTTGATTGTTGCAGGGGTAGGGAAGGGTGTGCACGAGGGGGAAAATTTGAGAGAGATGCAGAAATATTCCTAGATAATAAAATATCGCCTTTTTAGTGTCAAAGTGAATGTTCCAGACCTCGGGTGAAATCGGGTCCCCGGGGTGGGCGAAGTGGGAGCTGCTTCCTCTTCACACCAAGAGGACAGGGTGCTCGGTGCTGCAGATGTCCCCAAAACACAAAACTGTGGGGGATGAATCGAGTCTGAGAGGCCTGAGAATTCAAATGTCTTGAAAGAGGGGGGATTAGCATCTTTCCAGCCTCTTGACTAATTTCCACCACATTGGACATTCTTGTTATCCACATAAATGTCCGAACTATGTTTTAATCCTGCCAAGCTCTTGAGATCTTGTGGCAAAGAACTCCAAGGGCTGGAACAAATTCCCTGGGTCAGGATTATTTGCTCCTGAGGCTTCTCCTTGTCCTCCAAGTGCCCTGTCCATCGGCTGCCAAAGTTCGTTGTCTTTTCCTGAGTGATGCCAGTATTTTCCATAAGCCATCTCCTATCTTCATCTCTCTTCCTATCCCTTCTCCCTGCTCATTTAAGTATTTGCTCCCCTTGCTTCCTTCTACCTTTACAGTAGGACCCAACCCAGGCAGGGCTAAGAGAACCAGGCTTTCCTCTATTTTCTTCTCTGATATCTGCTTTTTTTTTTCCCCATCCCAATTCCTTTCCCCAGTCTCCTGCCCACTCCTTCGTCATTCTTCCTCCATCCCTCTTTGCTGCTAAGTCACCAAAACAAGTGTAGGGCTGGTGGTACAATGTCATTCCTATGTGTAGTAACCAATAGGGGAAATAGTAGATAAAATATTGACTGGTTTAGAGACAGAAGGTGTGGAAACCCAGCTCTCGCTATCTCTTACAACAGCAATAACAAGCCCTACTTTTTTACACCAGTGCATGCTCAATTTTTGAGGATGAACGTTCAGCAAGACGGAGGAAGAAACCGAATCAACACATGGATACCCAAACCTGCCAGCATCTGTAAAGAATAGCAACACCATCAGGCATCCTAAGTCTCCTCTGTCAGGATTTAGGTACACCTGTACTGGTGTAGATGAAGATGAAGCTTCTGTGATGAGATTAGCCAGCACGTTGCTGCTAAGTGATTTTTAAGTCTGGCCGGTGCTGAGCCGGGGCTTGGGGCTTGCCGATGCGGCGTGAAGCTCCTGCCAGCCTCTGCTCGCCCGCGCTGGGCGGGATCCTTGGAGGAGGATGGATGTGCCTGCATCCAAGGAAGGAAAAAGCAGCCCTGCTGGGTTGTTAGTGGCAGGGCTGATTTTCATCTGGATCAGCTTCCCCCAACCTCTTGCGCTGTCGGCCAGCTGAGCTGTTGGGATTCGCATGCTGGTACCCGGTCGCAGCACCTTGCTCCCCGTAAAATCAGCCTTGGGTTAGCAGCAAAGCGCGAGCCCTTTGCCTGCCCCACCAAAGTCCAAATCCTGCCTTGCAAAACCGGCTGCATTAATGCAACATGAAACCACCCGCCGCTGAACTCTGGCAACCCAATGTTCCTGCTCACGGGACTGCACAAATCCCAGAGAGCCAGGTCACGCGCTGGGTGCCCTGCCCAGGCGGAGGGGAGCCGGCACGCACCGCAGCCAGGGGCGAGGAGGGGTGGAAAAGGAAAGCTGTGTTTGTGAGCTACCCATCCCTGTTTTCCAGAGCAGGGTGCGGTTGGGACATGTTTGGGAGCAGAGCAAGGGCCGCTGCTTCCCACGTGTGCAGAGTCCCAACCTGGAGCGTGTTGCCCCTGGGATGAGGAGCAAACTCTGCCACTGTGATACTGCACAAAACCCCAGCAGTAACCCCAGGGCCGCTCCTTTCCTGTCCTTTCAGGCTGAAGTAAATGTGAATTTGTGCTTTGGGACCAATCCCTTCAGTCAGAGGAGAGCCCCTTAGAGGAGAGCTCATCGCACTTTTGTGAGAGTAGAGGGGGAAAACGTGCAAAAGGGGAGAAGCCCCCCAAAGCAGCGATGCATGAGGCTGTGTCCAAGCAGGGTTCCCTCTTTCTGGGCACAGCTCCTCTGAGCCACCATTTGTCCCCAGCAAGATTCAGCCCAGGTACCCGACTCAGCTGCACCCCCTGAGCTTTAACCCCATGCCTGGCTGCGCCAAGAGCCGCGTATAAAATATATTTTCTCCTTTACACCAAATAGCTGGGGCAGGCTGCGGAGGGCCCTCTCGGCGCTTCCTGGGGACAGTCCCGTTGCCACCTGTTCCTATGGAGAAGGCTTTTTATCACAAACACTTGGTAAACAGCTGCCACCGGAGCCCCTTTCTGCCTGCCCTGCGTTTATTCGGAGAAAGTCAATAAGGAAAAACAAACATTCCTCGTCCTTGTGCACACACATCCCTGGGCCGCCGCGGCGCTGCCCTGCTGTGCGTGGCAGACCGGGGGCTCCCAGATGGTGCCCGAAGCCAGGGCCGCCGGGCACGGCCCCAAGCCTTGCTTTGGGGCAGCTGGGAAGCAAAGGGGGACACACCACCTTTGCAATGGGATTTTTCCCTTTTGCCTTCCCCAGCGCAGGGGCACGTCCCTGCTAGCGAGTCCAGCAGGGTCAGATGTGAAACTCAGACCTCAAGGGTTTCACCTCCCAAAGGCAATTCTTTCCTGCAAGCTCTGGAGGTTGCAAAGTTGAGCTTTGAATCCTTCCATTGCCCTCACTTGCGCAGGCTCCCAATCCCTTCCCACTCCCCGAGGCAGGGGGAGAGGACGAGGGCAGACAGGATCCCCCATCGCGACAAGCGCTTGCAGAGCCGCAGCCGGGAATTAACGTGCTCAGGCTGTAATTAGGGCTTCAGCACGGTGACACCTTTACAAGTGTCTTTATTTAAAAGCAGGTAAATTGGAGGCTTCTAGGTTGGGTACGTTAGCGGGGGGAGGTGGTGGTGATGATGGTGGGGAAGGGATGAGACAGGAGTGAATTATTTTTAGTGGCATCCTTGTGCTGTGACAGGTTGACCATGGCCTGGGTGATGGGTGGGAGATGCAGAAACTTGAAGGAAGTTGGTTGGACTCAATGTATTTGTGTAGGTCCTCTGTCTGTCCGTCTGCCAAAATGGCTGCATGGGAGAGCAGGGAAAGGGGGTGAAGCCGCGTGGGTCTGAACCCCCCATTGTGTATCAAGGCTGTGCTTGTCCCATTGCCTGCCCCATTCAATCCACCTGCTCCTACCAGCACAGTTTAGCCTCTACCTTCTTCACCGGTGACCTGGTAACATTGGCTGAAGCAGGCTGGGAAGAAGCCCATGGGTAGGGGCTGGAGCAGGAGTGGGGCAGGGACGAGGGCAACGGGGAGGTGGCGGCAGGGACCGAACCTCCCGCCACCCCTGCGGCATCGCTGCCCACGAGCTGTGGGCATCCCTTCTGCTGGCCCTGCTGCTCGAAACCTGCCAGCCCGGCTGCTTAGAGACAACTTCAACATTTGGATCCAGATGATAACACCAGCAGCCTCAAAGTTCAGGGATATTCAGATCTAGACCAATCTCTAGGCTTTTTTTTTTTTTTTTTGACAGCTGCTGCCTCTACTTTAGGCAAGGACATTAGCGCCGAGAGGAAAAAAAATTTGATTTTAATGCAAGCCCCAGTAATCAGCTATTTGTGATGGAATTTTATCTGTCCTGGTCTCTAAGGGATGAGAAGCAAGCAGAGAGGAAAGAAGGGTCAGAAATTAGTATGCAGAAATATCTGATCAGCCAAAGTAATTTTCTTTAATAATCGTATTCATACTGGCTGCTCTCCGCTCACTAGAAGAATTAAGTATTTAATAGTAATATATTTCATCTGGCAGCAGTTCCGTTTCGTTAGGAGCTGTGATGCCTCGCCGGGGTGGGGGTGGGCAGGGGAGGCAGCGGTAGGAGGGCCCCGGACCTGCCGGAGGAACAAAGCTGCCTCGCTCGCCGGCTCGATCGGCGGCGGGTCCCGGGGGGGCCGCTGGGCTCTGCCAGCTCTCCCCGCTGCCCGGCACCCATCGGGGAGGGATGGCTGGTGCAGCATGGCACAGGGTGAGCTCGTTATGGAGCTATTAATTAAAGAGGAGCGTGCTTCTCTTGCAAGGGGAGGCGAGGCGTCGGGACCGGCCGGCGCGGAGGTGGGAAGGACCCGTGCGCCGCCGTGGACCGTCGACACGTGTTTCATGTCGGGCCCCGTGTCGGAAATCCTGTGCTGCATCCTCTGGGCTGTGCAACGCCGGAGGTCACACCAGAGAGATAGCAGGTTTCTCCGTGGCCTTAAAACCTACAGTTCTGTAATTGCCCAGAGATACACTAATTATTATTATTGGCATCCATTCAGGAAAGAGTTTAAACGCATGCTTAACTTAAGCATGTCCGTAAGTCCCATTGACTCTAATAGGACTTAACTACATGCTTAAATGCTGCCCTGAATATTGGTGTTTTTCCCAAATCAGTGATTATTCACAACAATCCCGCAGTAAAGGCGAGAGCCTCCCAGAAGCCGTGCAGCCCAGCTCTGCCCGGGTGCCTGCCATGTCCCCTGCGGTCACCCGGCGTGCCATGCAGCCGCCCCTCGTTGGAGAGATCAGCAGCATCTCCCTGCGGTTTCCGACCTTGCGGCACCTCTGGGGTGCGGGTGGGAGGGGAGGGACCCTGTGAGAGCAGCACATCTGCACCTCTGTAAGGGCAGGATTGTCCTCCCAGAGGCCGGGCAGATGAAGGCACGGGGGAACGCGTCCCTGCTCGTCATCCTCAGCCCCATGCCTCCATCAGGGCTCCCCTGGAATAGCCAAAGCAAAGGAATGGGGTCATCTGCTCCGTGCCAGCCCTGGCTCCAACACCCGCTGGGATTTGCACATGTGGAGGGGGTTGGGTGAGAAATACCAAGGAGAAATTAATCCATATTTGCTCAGAAAAGAGACAGAGGGAGAGAAATTCAAATCTGAGTTCAAATCCTCTCTGTTCTTTTAAAAGCACATGATATAAACAGATGGAAAATGATGCTGGCAATTCAGATCACTCAATAGTCTGGAATTAAATACCTGTGTGTTAAATTGACAGTTCTGCGGGCACAGGGGAAGGAGGCAGGCGGGGATTTCAGGGTGCCTGGGCAGAGCAGTGACTTGGGGATAAACTGCCTTGGAAAGGTGGGAAACTCACTCTTATGGGCCAAACTCTTCCAGAAATAACAGCAGCAAAATGGTGTCCCAAGCCCTTGTGGTGGTGTTGCTTTCTGGACTAATTACAAGCAAAATATCGACGGCAAAGAGCACGTGTATTGAATGGTTCAAGCTGGTACACAAGGAGACAGACCTATTCCCTTTCTTTCTTTCTCTCCAAAAGTTTTGTACTTTATTTTCCCAGATTTACTAAGCTGAAGAAACCAGCACACCTTCCCTTTTCCTCCCTCTGTCTCCCTCCTGTCTGTCCCAGCTCCTGTCTTCGCTCCGGCGATGCGGTCTCTGCAGCAAGACCGAAAGCAAAAAATGGAACGGCTCAACCGAGCTTGCAAACGCCAGAAAATATTGCTCAGTTGAAAAAAGATCTTGTGACCTGGGACTCGACTCTTGCAATAAATACACTGTAATGCGGGAAGAGTGAGTAAATAAATAGTGTAACAGGGGATTAGACTCGTCTCATGGCAAAAATAGTGAACGTTAGGGGCGTTAAAGCTCTGAAGTGATAGGAAAACTCCAGCGCTGGTAACGGTGGGCTGCAGCTCGGAAGTAGGACGGGTGATTTAGGCTGCAGAGCTCTCGTGATTGTGCAATTTAGGGTTTTGCATGGTGATAGGGGTTTGCCCAGGACACAAACACCCTCCTTTGAGGGACAGGGAAACAACCGTGAAACAATTTGGGGTTCCAGGTATTCCTCCATGCTCGTTTGCATCTGGCCGAAGCTTATTCTCTTCTCCTTCACCTCCTCAGTGACTGTTCAGACAGACCCTGCGTGTGGGTGAGGAATGGGTGTCTGTCTGCACACCCTGTCCTCTTGTCTGCACTGCGCCTCGTCCCCGAGTCACCCAGCTGACGGTGACATGCTGTGCCCACCAGAACGGTCACAGCTCAGTGCATACAACCAAGGATGCACCCAGCGGGTGGGGGGATGCGGGGTCACCCTGCCAGCTCCCACCAAACCCCTGATTTATGTGTTAGCCAGCAGCACCCCATGGTGCCGGGCCTCTCCAGTGGGCAGCGGGCGCTGGCTCCCACCCGCCCCATGGCTCCTTTCTCGCCTCCCTCCTTCCCCGGCATCACGGCTCCTGCACCCCGTGCCTCGCTGCCACCAGCTCGCCTCGCCTCGGCGCTCCAGCGCCTTCGGGGGTGCCGGCAGCACGAAAAAAGCAACCTCTGAGCACTGCTGCTCTTGCACAGGGCCGTGCCAGCGGTCCAGCTCCTGGTGAGCACCCTTGTCCCTCTCCAGAGCCGGTGACCCCGGACATCCGTCCCACACGCGTCTCCCCTCCTTCCTCCCCTCCTTCCCCGTCCTCCTCCTCCCCAAAGCGCGGTCTGCAGAGCGCGTGTTTGTGAGCTCACAGGGAACGGCGGGACACGGGCCTTTCTCTCGGCTCTAATGAAACCCTTTAATCATATTCAAATAGGTTACTGTTCAGGGGGAAAATAGAAATATGGATTTGATAGCAATAAATTTCCCTGGCTGGCTAAGCCCAGTTCTTAATTGTCCTGTCCCAGGGCTCGCACATTTCATTGTTCGTTAGGTGCTTAAGTCCCTGCTCTCATTTTGTGGCGGTGACATTACCGCTGATGGCTCTAATACTCTCATAATTTGAAAGGGGATTTGCATGATAGAACGCAGAGTATTAAAAGAAAAAGAAAAAAGGAGAGTTAAAAAAAAAAAGGAGGGAGGGGGCGAAGAAGGAGTGTGCGGGGGGGGCAGGGGAGCGGATTCAGCTTTCACTTAAAAAAAAAAAGTCACTTTCTTCAAAGTCAAATCATTGTTTTCATTAAAGTGAAAAAAAAAAAGTGTCTCTTCTGCACAGTCAGTCCGGCCTGGCGCTGGTATTATCCTTATTGTTGCTAATGGTTATTAATTATTATTATCCTGCTACACAGAGCACTGCGGACGTGATGTCCCCAATGTCCTTGGGACAAAGAGAAAAAAAAAAAAGCAGGGTGTCCGAGCCGGGGCAGGCTCCTGGCAGCCGGTGGTGTGAAGCGAGAGGGGGTTTGCCATCGCCTCCGCTGCGACGGTGTTTTGGCAGGAGCCGTAGCAGGCGCCCGCTGCCAGCCGGGGTCTCGGTCTCAGCAGCTGGCTTTTATTCTGGTGTGCCTTGATGTGCACTGCCCCGCTGCCAGCCACTGCCCGCGTCTGGGGTCAAGGGGTTATTTGGGTAGAAAACACAAAATAAGAACTGGGTCACCCTGCTGCCTTTATCCCCAAACTTTGGTTATTGTTTAGAGAAGAGCTCAAATAGATCATTTCTCCTCGATGTCCAGAGAGGCCAAGACCTGCGCGCGGGTCCCACCATTCCCAGCGGAGCCAGGTCGGGATCTGCACCACTGCCTCCGAGGGGCTGGAAACCAGACCCGACTTCAGAGCTGAATTTTCCTAATCGCTGGCTTTTAAAGCCGAGAAGAACCATTATGATCATCTGAGCTGCAAGTACCAGACCCCCCTCAGCACCTGGGGTGTCAGAAATCCTGATGTGGATTTTATAGTGCCAAACCTATCTCTGCAGAAAAAGAGGGGCACAAGTCTCCAGGCAGTCGTTTTGCAACATAAAGACTGGGGGGAGCAGCGATTTCTGCCTCTGTCGCTGGCACTGGGAGCCCCCGGGCCGACATAGCACCTCTCCGCTGTTGATACTGTCGTTATTTGTACCCTGTTGTGGTTATATCTCCCTTCGGTCCAGCTGGCTAGTTTTACCCCACCATGAAGAAATTTATCCCAACTCTTGACAGCAACTCAGTTGTTAATTTCCTGAAAAAAACCCCGCGGTCTCAAATCTCTTTTGAGGGATTTTGCTTTTCCTCTTGCTGGCTGGTTAAGGGGGAAAAGAAACGCACCTACATCAGAGACCAAAAAGACTTCCCTTGAACAAGCCAGAAATCGCCCAGCCTTTCCCGAGCCCGGAGCTGCCTCCACCTGTATTTATGGAGCGAGCACTCGCCAAGCTAAATCACAGCCACGTCACCCAGTTCAGGTCCAGCTTTGGACCAACACCAGTCCACAGGCCACCAACTAACTGGCCATGTCCGTGACTGCGGCATGGCTTGAAAGAGGGCTTGGTGCTTGCTGACACATCTCCAGCTGCTCTTGCCCTCCCCGTCTCATTCACATGAGAGAAATGCGTAGAGAGAATCTGCAACCAAAACTTAGCCCTGGGGTAAAAATTCCTTTCTTCAACCTCTTTATGTGGAGACCACAGTTCTATTCTGTAGCTGGTCTGAAATTTAACGCTGGTGCATGGACACACACTGCAATGTTCCTGTGCTCCAGCGCACAGGAGTCTGTGGGAAGGCCTTTATCCAGCGGCTGTTTATTTGCTAACAATAAAGTGGTAGTTGGAGATGTATTAATTATTATTGTAGTGACTGAGGCTTGCACAGAGCTCATATTTTGGCTGCTGTTCTCTTATCAAGCGATCTAGCATCATTCAAGGTGAGAAGGGCTCAGTGCGTGAAAATCAGCCCGGGTCTGTTGATCTCAGCAGAACTGGAGTCCTTTACCCTGGCTGGGGATGCTGCTTGCACGCTTTGCCATCCTCTCTCTTCCCTGGGACTCCGTGGTCCATCCCAGGCTGTGCAGAGACGTCGGCAAAGCCCCAGGCTGTGCATCCAGACGCTTTCCTGTTCTCTCCACATTCGCATGCAGGCTCTTTCCAGGCTTGTTTCTGTGGAAAGGATCCTCTTGGCAGTTCAGGGAGCTGATTTAGCCCCAGAGCCCCACACTAAACTCCCTCCCACAACATCAGGTATTTACCAGCTGAGCTCACCATGTGGGAAGCACCAAGGTCCCCCCGATCTCACCGAGGGCTTCCATGGGACAGGGCTCCCATCCCAGGGAGGAGTATTGCTGTGTCTGCTCATTCCAAGACTATTCACCACCCATTTCTGGGAATTTCACCATCCCTAATGCCCATGGGAAGGAGCCCAAAGGGCTCACAAAGAGCAGAGATTTCTGTTTCTGTGGCTGCAACCCGCAGACACTCAGACGGGCTCGGCACCCAGCCTTCATGCTCACAAGGTGTGCCTGGTCAAATTCCCAAATTCAGATGGATTTTGCCAGCCCCATCCCAAGCTGTTTGCCCTGCCCTTGCTACCAACAAATCCTCTGGCAAAAGCATTCCTGGGTTTCCTTGCCTTACTCGCCCCAGGCCTGGAGCAGGAGACAGGGATTAGCCAGAGCACAGAAAGAGCTCAAAACCTGCCGGGGAGGTGCAGCGAGGTGGCTGGGCTGTGAGCGCCCTGCCCTTCGCTGGGAGAGGGATCTGAATCCAGCACGTGCGCCAGTAGATGTCAAAATCCAGAGAGACCCTTGAGGGCGCGAAGGAGCCAGTTTGCGGCGCGTTGAAGGAAGGATCCTGGTCAAAATAGGATCATCTCGTCTCTCTTCTATTCTATTTTCATCACCGCGGTATTGGACCACTTCCCACTAACATATTTACCCAGCGAGGTGACTACCATCTGTCTCCTCTTTATTAAAATACTCCAGGATTTTCCCCCATGAGTCGTCGTCCTTGGGAATAGGAAGAAAGGATGTCAGCGAGCTGGAGGGAGGACTGGGAAGTGGGTCATACCCTTCAGGAGCGCTCTCAGCCCCTCCAAACTGGGGCACGCCGCGAGCCCGGGGACACGGTGCTGTTTGGACTCGGCTGCTCGACTGATCCCGGGGCATTTTTTTGCCTAAAGCAGCCATTTCAAACGGTGCCGTGCGCGCTGCCAGCCCCCACCGTGCAGCAACTTGTTCCCCGATTACGTCACCCTGCATAAAAGGGAATTATTCAGACCTTCGTTTCAGCTGAAACAATACTGCAAATTAGCTAAACATGTGCTCCGCTCCCCACCCGCCCCCCCTCCCGCCCATCTCCCAAGGAACAAGGCCTGCCTGGTGCAGGTTGAAATAAGACCTGCTCCAAGGTTCAGGGGATTAAGTCACTGAAGCCGATTTTGTGGAGTTTAGAAAAACGCCCATTTCCTTTGGAAAGAAAAAAAAAAAAAAAAGGTCCTCAGAACAGGCCCCACCGGCAGCGGTGGCTGCGGGAGCTGCCGTGTGCCAGGGAGACTCCCGTGGTGCTGGGCTCTGCTCCCGGTGCCGTGCCCACCCCGGCCGGGCAACGGCGCAGCTCTGCAGCCGCTTTGCCTCCCTCCTGCTGCCCCGTGCCCCCCTGCCTCAAACCCCCTGCCTTTTGCTAGCTGGAGCTCTGCCCAGCAGTTGCCCGCACCACCAAAGCCTCGAGCAGCCTCCACCATCAAGGACGTGGCCATGCCCTTGTGTTGCCACCCCCGGGGCCCTGGGCAGCTCTCGAGGGGGTCCCCACCACCCCCAAGTTGTTCCCTGGGCAGTGGAGCAGCATCCCCACCCTCAGCCCGCTCTCAGGTCGATGGTGGGACATAGGACATCTCCCAGCACCTCGTCCACCACCGCCATCCCAAACCCCGCTCGCCCCGAGAAAGCGCCAGAGCCAAAGTGGAGCTTAAATATTTTTGTTCTCTCATTCACTTAGGGATGGGGGGAGGAATGAAGGGGGAGAAGGGAGAAGAAGGGGAGGGGGACAAAGGGGGTTTAATAGGCTCCAGTGACAGCACAATGTCCACATTGGGAAAAGATTAATGACGAAAATTAATCGCATGACCTTTCTTTCGAGGAGCTGGAGGTGAGGCGAGCCATTAAAGCCTCTTATGTTGTAATTAACGTTTGAGGGGAGAAAAGACTGGCTTTAGAATGGATGTGATCATTTAATTAGGGTTATGCGTCAGTGCCACAACAGGTTCAGAGAAGTCATAATTTAACTATAGCTTTAAATTACACAGTCAGAACGTGGATGGCAGGGTTTAATGGCAGGGAAGCGCTGCCACCGAGGAGTAGGAAAAACAATTAAATAAACACCTCGAACGGGAGAAAGAGAGGGGAGACGGCCGCGGAGGCGAGGAGGGCGTCCTGGGCAGGGAAGTCGCACCTTGGGTTTGTCTGAAAGGGAATCCTGTTAAATCAGAGCAGGACAGACCTCGAGCCGCCTCCGTCCAGCTATCCACCATCAGCCTCACGTGTCCTCACCCATCAAGGTTTCCAGGGAAGCGGAGTCTCTTCCTCAGCCCGGTATTAATCCCCAAGCCCTGATTTCCCCTTCTTTCACCCCAGTGGACATGGGTCACAACTTGATCCACGTCGGGGCACTGTGGCCCAACACGCTGTCTCGGCAGCATTTGGTATTTGCTGCTTCTGTGCAAGGCACAGGGAACCTTGCGATCAACACCAATGAGCACAAGTAACTTATCTCTACGAGATTTTAGAAAAAAGGTCAGGATTTCTTTTCCCCTTTCAGGAGAAGAATTTGCAAAAAATGCAGAGAAATGCCTGGTTTTCCCTTCACCTACGTAGAAACCTTCACCTGCTGAGAGCACCGGCTGCTCTAGCGCGGCTGCAGAACGCAGGTCTTTTCGGTCCGTGAAACGGGGAATGAAACGCTGCTGGCAGCCACACCGGGGGCTGCAGGGCATGGCAGCGGCACTACGTCCTGCTGGGCTTTTTTTTGGGGAAGGGTTGATTGGAAAGGGAAAAGTTGGATTGCATTTGACTTTGGCGTAGGAGCAGGTTTAACAGCTACTCGGTGCGGCGCGGGCGGGTGTATATGTTAGAGAGGAGGTGAAGGTGGATGTGTAGAGTCTTGGAAAATTATATGTGAGAAATGAGTGTCATGATCAAGTGCTGCATATTGGATGGATTATTAAGGTTCAAAATTAAAACATATACAATATTGCCAATGCCAAGAGCTCTCTAATCATAAATCAGTTCCCCTGACCCCTTCATAATCATGAGATTGCCCTAAAGAGCATGAGATTTTACATAATAATAAATGTTAAAGGGTTTTTTTTTTTAATTGGCCTTGTGGTTTTTTTGAGCCTGCAGTGGTCACATTTTCAAACACTTCTTGGCAATCAGAAGGATGTTTTATTTGTTTTTTAGGGAAGGTGGAGGTTTCTCTGTAATGCCGCATCTTTGTGAAATTATGCTTTAGGAAAAAAAATACCCATTTCTCGTGAGTCTCTTCTTTGGCAGCACAGAAAACAGAAGTGAAGGAACTGAAACTCTGAGATCCCAGTGCCGATGCTGAACTCCCTGCATGGTGTGGGCTGGGGGAACAACCCCGGGAAGGGCGGGTTAAACACTGTGAATCGGCTCCTTAACGCGGGGGTAAATCACAACCAACTCTGCTGCCCTCAGCAGAGGCAGAACTCTGGGGTAAATCGTTCTCTGAGTCCAACCAGCTGCTTAAAATCAGGACAATACTGCTAAAAGGGAAGAAGTTTTAACGTTCTCCTTTCCTTTCATCATTCGCTTTGCTTTTTCCTCCTGCTTTCGCTCACTGCGGGACCGTTATTACTGATGTGCGCCTTTCCCTTCGCTTTTCATCTGCTTCCCCTTTCAGTGAACGTCCTCCTGTTTTCCCACCCTGCCATCAGGTTTGGGCTGTGAACCCTGGCTTTGGGGACAATCCCTGAGATTCTTAGAGCACATAAAAACTGGGAAGGAAGCCCCCAAACACTAGCACATCATTAACCATAAGCTCTGCAAACCCCTTTCTCTCCCGGCATGCACGGTCCGAGTGCCTCCTGCTGAACGGGCGCTACCCCAGACAACGCCAGCCAGCTTTGTGTCACCGCCGCTGCCACCGCCAGCTTCGGCGCTGCTCTCTGTAAGAGCAGGACCAGGTCTTTGCGTTTTATTCCTGTTGGTGTTTTACTCTGAAATGAGGGTAAGCAGTAATGAAAGGTAAAGGGCACAGCCCCCCGCCCTGTATTTTGCCTGCTTGCTCTCAGCAGGAGGGACCCCAGGCTGAGCTGGGTGCAGTCGCTGCACCTATTTCTATGCAAAATGCTGAATTTTCCACCCCTCTCTGCATTTTTGCAAGACCTGCCCCACAAGGGGAGTGTGCTCACTTCCCCCACACTGCAGAGCTGCCTTTCCTTCCCCTCTCCTGCTGTCGCCCACCGTGGCAAGCACGGCCACGCTCCTGCTCGCCGCGGTGGGAGCCGGTGGATGCCGCAGCCCGCCTGGACGGCAGCTCGTGCCCTGGGGCTGGCGGGAGGACACCGTCCTGCCTGCAGGAAAACTCAGCAGCGGGTGGCTGTGTTTGCTCTGCAGCCACTGTGGTTTCTGTGCCTCCAGTTCAGCAAAGTGCACAAAGCACCTGCTTGACTCGGAGCGCAGGGTGAAGTCCATCCCTGCTTAGCAAAGCACTTGAGACAAAGTGCTTTGCTAAATCTAAGCCAAATGCAATTCTGGGCTGCATAAACAGAGGTATCCACTTGTCAGCGAGGCTGTGCACATGCCAAAGTACCTGATCCAAATGGCCCCATGAACCAGGCCTCTGTCTTGCTTAGCTCTGCGCCTCGTTGCTGAGCAGTACGCGATTCGAGCCAAACAGCCCCCAGATCCCAGCCAGCAGCAGTGACCCGACCATATCCAAAACCCTTAAAGCTTTGGATTTGGGGAAATGAATGCTCAGATCACTTCTGGACTGAGTTGTGCTCACTTCTGGACTGAGTTTTGGAAAAAACCAAGCAGTCTCCCAGCACTGCCTGTCTCTGCAATCTTTACATATGCACCAAGCCTTCCTGAGGACGAGGTTGCTTTGCCCAGCCCCTGCAGGACTGTTGGTGTGACCAGGGCTTAATTTCTGCTCTCACAGAGGGCCAGAACCAGCACATGCAGACAGGACGGGTGGACTATTTTCCTATGGGATAGAAATGAAAATATTTACCATTTTTCTGTTCGTCCTGCTAGAGAGGTACAGAATAAATAACAAACAGGTCTGCTCTGGAGCGAAGGGTGCTTAATTTATCTGGTTACTCTGTACTCAGCTGGGATATTTGTATGCTCAGATGTGTAGAGGGATAGAAATGCACAAGAGGGTGTCAAGCCCATTGCCTGTTTCAGCCCACATCCTCACACCGTTGTATGTCAAAGCAATTGCCTAATCTTCTCCTCAATGCCCGTCTCTGCAAGAAAGCCTGGGATTTGGGAAGAACCAAATGCAAAAAAAAATGCATCAGTCACTCCAAGCCCACGTTACTGCAAGCCCCATCCTTGGGGACATGCCAGGCCCCCTGTCACCGCTGCCCTGGGCCCTGCCCTCCCCGGGGAGCGTGGTGGCCCACGTGCCATCGGGCAGAAGCCTCGTCAATCCCGGCTGCTGACTGCCCCATAAACCCCAGCACCCTCAAAAGGGAGGAAAAAAAATGGAAATGACTTCTCTCCTTCACGGAGGTCTCATGACCTTAAAACTTAATAGTCTCTCAAATGCCGTAATGCAAGAGGGGACTTTTATGGACTCGACAAGGGATAATATTATTAAGGTGTGTTATTATATTAATTCCAATATTTCATGAGATGGGGTGGGGGGAGAGGGTGAAGAATAAAACCTTTTGCTGGGGAGTTCTGGGTTATCTTATCCCTCCCCAGGGATGCGCAGAGGGGTCAGTGATGGCTGCCGGAGCTCCTCGGGTGGCAATGCCACTGCCACCAAGCACACCTTCCCCTCCTCTTCTCCCTTTCCCTTGTCCCCAGGCAGACATTGGGGGTCCTGGTGGGAGGTGCAGCCCTGGGGTGACTCCTCACATCTGAAGCATGGCAGGTTTGGAGGGGACGGCTGGACAAAGCTGACTACTGACCAGCAATTGAAAGCTTGTGCCACCGTCGATGGGGAGCAGATGGAGAGGGCTGGGGAAGGAGCAACTTTTGGTGTGTTGGGCAGAGCCATGGCTGGATCCAGGGATGTCCTGGGGAGGACAAAGCTTGCACCAGTTTTCTTGTTGGTGCTCAGCTCTGGCTGCCCCTAAACCAAGCTCTGAGAGCCAGGATCTGGCTCTGCATGCTGGCGGCAGTGCTCGTGGTGCTGCAGGACACCCTGGTGTTAAGCTGGGCTCGGGGTAGGGCTCACCAGACCAGGCGGGTGAGGTACCTTGTGCCCAGGAACCATGGCTGGCTCAGCTCTGGAGGGATGGAGAGTGCTTTTATGCACTGAAATCCCTTGAGGAAGGCCTCACCAACTGCAAGTTTGCTGGACGGGGGCAAGCAAACACCCAGGGATCTCCCGGTCCAGTCACCTCCACCATGAGCAGAGGCAAAGGCAGCACCGGTGACCTTCCATCATCCCATCCACTAAATGCCTTCACTGTCCAAACAAGTGCCGCTCGATTGTTTCCTTTCCTAATCCCATCTCTTTCTCCTTCTTTCTGTATTTGCCTCTTCCCTTTTTCCCTCTTTCGACTTCTCCTTACCTCTCCAAGCCAAAGCGCCTGCTGGGATTTTGGAGTCCAGCCACTGCCCAGCTTTCACCGTGTGTGGGCAACACCAAACAAACAGACTGTAAATAAAATACCCTCTCTCTCACACACACACATATTTTCTCCATTACCTCCGCTAATACTGTCTTTCTTCCATCTTGAGTTCAATGTTGTTTTTTGTCTCTCCCAAACCCCTCCTCCTCCTCCTCCCTGCAATTTATTCCAGCTGTGAAAACCTTTCTGCCATCCCCTCTGCCACACGGGCGGATAGGTGAGTGGCAGCGAGAGAAGCCCCTCTAAGCCACTGTGCCTAATCTATCCCACATGTGCGACTTGGCGGGCGTCCCGCGCCGGAGCCCGGCCGGACTGCGCGGCTCCTGCTGAAATCAGCCGGGCCCTTTACGGGCTCTGGCCCAGACGTTTCTTTCCCTGCGCCGGCGGAGAGCAGCACCAGGGATGAAATGGGCCATCGGGGTCTTTTTTTTCCTGGGTCCTCTTGTGCTGGGTTTGGCGGTGAGGTCTGAGCCAAAGGGGTGAGGTGGAAGCCTGCGGGGAGGAAGGGGCACCATGAGGAGGACAGGAGAGGACAAGCCATGAGCACATCGAAGTATCTTAACTCCCTGTGCTGAGCTGAAGGGCGCCATGAAGCCAATCTTTGCTCATCTCAATACCTTTAGGAAACGCTTTCCACTTCCACATCAGCCCGTTGGGAAGCAGGTACCATCCTCCCCGCCAGCTGCTGGGGAAACAGCCCTGCGCGAGTTGGGGTGCTGGGTCCCAGATCCCACCCTGAGCCCTTCACAGGGCTGAGAGAAGAGTTTGCCTTTTGCATGCTCTGTAACCGCACATGAATTCTCCCTCCAGGAGCTGGGAAAGGGACCCAGGAGCCCCGGCATCCCAGCTGGATGCACTAAACTGTTCAGCTCTAACATGTTTAGATCCCGCTGGGGCTGATGGAGACAAAACCGAAGTAAACCCCGCGCATTATTCCAGTCCCATGACGCTGTATTAGTCAATAACACGTCCTTGTTCATAAGCACGGGCATGCATAAAAAGATCAGATCATCAAATCCTCCCATCTCTCTGTTGTGTTTTTTTTTTAATAAATACATATCGAGGCTTTTGCAAAACAGAAATGAGAAGCGTGTTTGGCGGTTGGCAGAACTTTGTGCGGAAGCCAAAGCGCCGTCCTGCCTGCCAGATCTATTTGTCTATCACTCAGAGCTGCCAGTCAAGGCAATGCCGCCGGCACCCAGGGGACGACTGGCAGCACGAGCCCTGGAGACCTGGGGGGGGGAAGAGCCTCGCTAAACCTTTAAAGACCACTTTATTTAACGGATAGCTTTAGTTAAGCAGTGGTTCCTGCTGGGTTATTTTTCTGGTTTCCCTGTGGTCTCAACACCAAGCAAATAGACAGGAATTTCTCATTGCAGCCCAGGGATGCGGCGAGAGGAGAGGCATAATCACAGAATCACAGAATCACAGAATCACAGAATGGCAGGGGTTGGAAGGGACCTCAGGAGATCACCCAGTCCAACCCCCCTGCCCAAGCAGGCTCACCCAGAGCATGTTACACAGCACTGCGTCCAGGCGGGGGTTGAATATCTCCAGAGAAGGAGACTCCACAGCCCCCCTGGGCAGCCTGGGCCAGGGCTTGGGCACCCTCCAAGTCAAGAAGTTTTTCCTCACATTCAACTGAAATCTCTTATGTCTCAGTTTGTGCCCATTGCCCCTTGTCCTGGTGCTGGGCACCACTGAGAAGAGTCTGGCTCCGTCCTCGTGACACCCACCCTTGAGATATTTGTAGGTGTTGATGAGGTCCCCTCTCAGCCTTCTCTTCTCCAGGCTGAACAAGCCCAGCTCCCTCAGCCTTTCCTCCTAGGGGAGATGCTCCGGTCCCTTTATAATCCTCACTTTCAAGCAGATTTGAGGCAGAAGTGGGACATGCCAGTTGTCCTCTAGTGCTAATTGCCATCCTCAATGTGGCCTCGAGGCTCTCTGGAAGTTGCGTCTGTCTGACCATGTGGCTTGGCCTGATTTTAGGCTAATGAGGATCTTTACGTGCCCCTTTGCCCCTCTATTCTCCATCCCAGGCAGCTTTTCCTTGCCCAAGCTGTGCTCCCAGCCACACTTAGAAATAGAATCATAGAATCATAGAATGTTTTGGGTTGGAAGGGACCCCTATAGGTCATCTAGTCCAACCCCCCAGGGAAGATAGGGAAGATCTCGAGGAGGCCGTGTCCTGGTGACACCAGCTCAGCCCGGCAATCTAGAGAAATAAGCACAGCCCAGAGTGCCTCTCCCAGACCAAGCGACCGCTGGCTCTTCACTGATCTTCCACCGCTGAGACAGAGCCTCCTGCAAAACCCACACCCACGCCTGTGCATGCACCAACACTGCAACATCTGCAGGGCATGCACCCTTGTCACCCCGGGATGACAAGTTATCTCTGATTGCCCAAACAGAAAGCGGGGTAGATTGATCGATCAATCCGTCCGTGATCCACGCTTTTCTCACCTGCCTCTCACCTTCCTATCAGGGCTGCAAATGCAAAAAGAAACTGGAGGACTGATGTGTGGGTGAGCTCCGTGGCACCGTGCTGAACTGGTTAGCTGCAACGTGTGTTTTTAAAGACTTTAGAAAGGCAGGAACTTGTAAAACAAATAAATAGGAGCTCTTCTTAGCAAATCTGTGTCCGAGGCAGAGCAGAGGATTGCTGTGCGAAAAGAAAGCCGCGTTTCCTGAGCGCAGTGCATACTCGGGCGCTCAGACACACCAGTGAGGTCCTGACTCCTCCAAAGTGAACATCTGCTCAATAAATGTTGTCTCCCACCTGATGGAAGCAGTTGAGTAAAGGTGTGGATTTATTCCAGATGGGGAACATAGGTGCCATCATCTGAATTCAAACCAAAAATCTATGTGTTGAGCCCTGCTGAAGGGATCGTCTTCCTCCCTGCTCCTGCCGCTTCCAAGCAGGAGGCAATGCTGAAAATGAGAGGGTGCAACGCGAAGGGGCAAGGATCAAGCACCAGCTTCTGCTCTCCTCTTGTGCCTTTCCCTGCTCTCCTTCTCCCCCAGCCCCTGTCTTGCTTTGCACAACCAAACTGGGGTGGTGAGGTCCTTCCTCTATGCTCGGCCCTTTGTGGGGACCTCCCTGAGCATTTCAAAGAGAAAAAATTTGACTGCAAGATGGAAATCCCATTTCCCAGAGGAAAACAGCTTATGCAATGCGTAAAGCCCCTTTAGCACTTGTGCAAGGTTTGGGCCTCAGGTGACGGGGAGCAGGGGCAGGGAAAGGACCCCGGGGGATGGAGGAGCCCAGGAGGGGAGCAGACCTGTCCTGCGTAACTCCTGGGATATTGACTGCTGGGACATGAAGGTGGGGAAAAGAAAGGAGAATAATGGCCCTGGATTTCCCCCAGATGTGTGGCGGGCCCACATGATTGATGGCATCTGTCTTTTGCTTTATTAAACTTGTGCAGCCATGTTCAGCCAGGGATTTGCAAGCGGCTTAATGAGTATTAGGAAGGAATCTCCTGGCAGGACGGGGAGATTTCAGGCGTTTGCCGAGCCACCGGCAGGAAATGTCCTGTACAATGTGGCATGTCCTGCAGGACAGGGGCTGGGACACCAGGAGCAAAGGGAAGGGCGGAGGGGTGATGCCTGCAGGGATGCATTGCTGGAGGTCATTACCTTGCCCTGCAGCAATGGGACACGGGTGCTACGGGGAGGGAGGTGGGTGGCAGCGAAGGGAGCCAGCACCAGGCTGGGAGGAGGGAAAGCACAGCTTTGTGTGCAAATGGGCCAGGGCATGGGCAGGAACTGGTGACAGCAGCCTTGGTGGGCTGTCTAGATCCTGAATCCAAACTCAGAGCTCAGGCAGGAACATCCCGAGCGACAGCTCACTGATGGGTTTGGGGACAAGTTGGTGTGAGAGTCCTTCTTCCATGGGGCTCAAAAAGCCTTTTGGAGAGACAAGGTAACCCAGAACCTGAGGTCTGGGCTCA
Organism: Butorides virescens; assembly: GCA_017310255.1. Taxonomy (NCBI): domain Eukaryota; kingdom Metazoa; phylum Chordata; class Aves; order Pelecaniformes; family Ardeidae; genus Butorides; species Butorides virescens. The sequence continues at coordinate 37,554 of JADKXX010011329.1, read as the reverse complement.
GCGCTGTCCTGGTCGCTGGGTCAGACCTCTCCTGTGCCCAGGCCTGTCTGCGCAGCCTCTTCCTCCCCTTTTCCCCTTTGACAGGGGATTGCAGACCGCCAAGACCTCCTGTCGTACGCCTGCTTTTCCTTGTTGGAGTGCACGGTGTATATATATATATATATATATAAAAGTAATATTTGTGTGGGTCTATATGCGGAGTAGGGGGAAGACTGGCACAGAACTTTTCATCTGCAAACATTTGCAAATTAAAAGCCTATTAAATATAAAAGTTTCTCAGCTGCAGAGGAACACAGTGCCCTCCCCGTGCCCCCCCTGACCCAGGATATCACTCCAGGACATTTCCAAGTTGATTCCCATCCGTGTTACGTGAACCACTACGTGAGGCACCACCTGCACAGCGCAAGGCCACGGGAAAAGTTTCCCTTTCCTCTGCCCTCAGCACACACCGTGCCTCGGTCTTCTCCCAGACCCCGCCACCTTCCAGGTTACGTTCCCTCCTTTCAGTTATTGTGACCCTATTCTGCATCACTTTAAAGCCTTTTTTTTTTTGATGGTAGACACCCCTGACCATCCCGCAGTGTGAAGCGGTTTGCTTTTTCCTCTGCCAATCTCCCTCCTTTAATCCCTTACCTACGTCACTCCCCGGCTCCAGCCACGCTCTCTCCGCCCTGGGCACGTCACGATCCCACGTCTCTGCACAAACTCAGGCCTCTGACACACAAACAGCATTTGGAAATGAAATCAGTTTGGTTTCTTTCTATTCAAAGCCTGATTTTGACTTTTGGGGGGTTGGGTTTTGGTTTTTTTTGTTTAAACCTTCTACCTTGGCCGCAGCCGCTTGACACTTCGTTTTAAAGGAAAGCTGTGAGTCTTGGGTCCTGCTTCCACGGGGTTAATTTTAAAGGGTTGCCAAAGAACTTTTAAAAATATAAAGAAAGGGGATTTCAGGAGAACGTCAACCCAGAGCAGCGGGTTCCCCGGGGCGGCCGTTCACACTGTGCCGTGTCGGGGCTGGCTGGGGAGTCAGGGGGAGGCGATTCCCTCCTCCAAGGCCAGACCTGAGGAAGAAAACCCCGGAGCTCCAGCCCAGCCCCGCTCGGGAACGTGCCCTCTGGCCTCCCATCCCTCCTTCTTCCCCGTGGCCTCTGCGCTCCCTCCTTCCCCCAGAGCCTCCCCCTCCCTGCCTCCTCTCCAGCTCGGTTGTTTTTCTTATTTTAATTTTTTTTTCTTTTTTTTTTTTTTTTTTTTTGGTGCCTCTCTTTGTCAGAATTAGTCAGGGCTGAACTGCCTCCACTCCCCAAGGAGACCCTATTTCACCCTGCCTAAAGTTCACCGCCTTGTCAAACCGAGCTAATCTCCTGCCGGGGAAGGAAAAAGGCTCATTTCAAACTGCTGCACATTCGGGGAGCGGCTGGGGGAGGAGGAGGTCTTCCTGGCTCCAGCCTGAAAAGACCCCGGACAATAATACCCTTTTTGTTCTAGGACAGTGGGAGGGGGCTCGGCGGTAGGAATGAAAGATGGGGGATATTAAAGGAGCAGGTGAAAGACATGCGTCTTCAGCAGTCACAGATAAGAGCCGACCCCCTTCTAATCTGACTGAAGCTTATTATCTTACTGCCACAGTCATTACTATTAATATTAAATACAAAAAAAAAAAAAAAGAAAACTGCGTGAGACAACAACCTTAAAGAGGCTGCTTTAAAGCATCAGCAGCCGCGGAGGTAAAGCCGGTGGCTTGGGCCAGCTCCACCGCCGGGGTGAAGGAGGTGAGGAGGTGTTTCTCCAGGGATGCTCAGCAGGCGCTTGCCGGTGGTGGAGTTTGGCTGCAAGTTGTCCCTTTGGGCCAAAGCGATTGATGCAACCCAACTATCTGAGCCAGAGGCTCTCTTCTTACTTTTCTTAGCAGAAAGCAGCAAAACTGGGGGTTCTTGGCATCCGTGAGGCGTGTAAGGCAGCGGAGGAGCAGGAGCTGGGCCATGCCTTGCTCGGACTCTTCGGGGGAGCTTTGCTGGATGGGGCCGCGGGGCCGGCGGCTGGGCTTCGCCGCGTCTCCCCCAGCTGAGATGTTTTATGAGGGAGGCCCGAAGGCAGCGAGCGGTGCGGCCGCACAGCCTGGCACGGCACAGCGCAGCGGTGGGAAGGGGGGATCCGGGGAAAAACGGGCACGTGGAGAAACTCGCTCCCCGTTTCCCCCCCCTACACGTGCCCTCGCTGCTCACCGAGCATCTTGCCAGACCTCGCTCAGGCAAGGGCTGCTGGCTCCCCGCCGCGTCGCCGGGCTGCCTGGGGGGAAGGTGGCCCCAAGCCCACCATGACTCGGTCTCGGAGTGTCCCCCCCCCAGCTCTGTCCCTGCCACAGGTGGCCTTGGGAAAAACACTTGGTGGCTCTTTGTCCCCTTTCCCCCTCTGCGAAGGTTTCCTTTGTTCCAATTAGTCCATAGGCTCTCCAGGGCGGGGGATCCTCCCGGAGCCTGTTTGCACAGCGTTCGCCCCAGCAGCCCCGCGCTGCCTCTGTAAATACCAACCAGGCAGGCAGACAGCAGCCGGGCTCCGGAGGTCCCTCTCCCACCAGGAGTCCTGGCTGAGCAGGAGGGGAAGCAATTCCCCTCCCAGCACGGGAGAGAGGAGCTTCCCAGCCGAGCAGAGGGCTTATTTTTGCTGTAATTTGGCAGACCCTGTTTCTGGCGCACCGATGCTTTTTGTGCATGGAGGGGAACGGGTGGATTTGGGGACTGGACTATGTATTCTCCACGTCAGGGGGTTAACAAATGTCAACTGAGCATCCCTTTTGCACCAGCCCGGGGAGCAATGCTCCCAGCATGGCTCAGGGACTGAGTTCCTCTCCCAGGTAGGGCCAAATTCACTCTCCAAAGCTCCCGATGAGCACAGCCCCTCCTGCCAAAACCCTGCTGAGCCAGGGACAAGCGAAGGTGGGTCCGAGCGGGCTCTTTGTGCCGCAGCTGGAGCCCAAGCAGGCGGCTCCCCTGGCGCAGGCGGGAGGTTTGCTCTCCCCGCTGACCTCTCCCGTCCACCTCCTGCCCTTCCTCGGCAGCTCCTCCGCTGCGCGGCGGGGGGGCGGCGGGGACAGACAGTGGCTCCTGCCAGATGGGGGGGGGGGGTTCCCTGACGGAAAGCTCCAGGGGGGCCGTGGGGAAGGGATGCCGACGGCCGGGCAGCAGTGCCGCAGCTCACAGCGCTTCCTGGACCATCATTTATTAACCATGATGGGGCAGGAGGCACCGAGGGGGGAGAAAGCCCCCAGGACGGGATTTGCCTGCTGATTTGGGGAGGGAGCTGGGGGCCATAACCTCCTGCCTGGTGCTGATGTTGCAGTCTGAGGATGCAAAAGGATTGGGGCCAAGCTCCCGGCATGGCTGTGCCCCTGGGGAAATGCAGCCCAGTCCATCGTAGGAAGGGGCCAGCATGGCCAGGCCCTTCATCCAAAGGCTCAAGGGTCTGATCCTGAACCCCACCAACTTCATTGCCACAAAAGGGGCTCTGAAAGGGCGGCCGGGGCCCTTTCCCCGCCAGCTGCACCTGCACGAGGCGGGCAGCGCCGGGCGCCGCGGCCGACAGCCTTTCCCAGGGCGCCGGGGCTGCCCGCTGCGGTGGGAGAGCTCCCGCCCTGGTGAGGCACCAAGGAGGAATGTTTGCCGCGGCCTCCTTCCCCTACAGTAAACATGAACGGATGACCCCGGAGCGACATGCTAGGGTTGAAATAGTCTGTCTGTGCACTGGAGAGCCGTGGGAATGCGGCGGCGGTTACGTCACGCCGGGGAGACGGCGTGGCCTCGGGGACCGCGGGCGCAGCCCTGGCCTCCGCCAGCCGGGGCTGGGGGGTCTCTGGTCCGGCCGTGCCCTGGGCAGCAACCGCGTGCAAGCTGCCAGACCTTGTCTGTGCAAGGAGGAAAAGATAATGTGATTATTTATTATCAGCAGCTGGCGAGGGTGTATTGAATTGACAGTCGCTAAGCTTGCGGCAGGATGCTAGGATGCGTTAGCTAAGTTATATCAAAATATCCTTCAACGTCTACAGCCAGCAGAATTGGGCAGGATACGTAAGGGAACGACTTTTGCACGGCAGTGTGGCTTTCTTGTTTCCATCTAAGACAAGCTTCTGGAAAGAAATGAGAAAAATCCCTGCAGGGGAATAGCTCAAAGCCTCGCAAAGTTTGCTAGGATGGAGCAAAATGGGAAATGCCTGTTCTTCGAGCTAACGGGCAGGCCCCCGCAAGCAACAAAGCAGGGCTCATTCTGTTACACTTTAATATTGGTCTGTGGGTTTTAAGAGGGCTCTTCCAGGAACCCAAAGGCCTCTGAGCAGTTTTTTCCCCTTGGCACCCATGCTCTGAAGGAGGCAGGAGCCTGGGGGGTGCATGCAGGGGGTGCTGTGTTGGTGGCGTAGCCACGCCATGCACCAAGGGAAGCCAAGGCCCACCGACCAGCCCAGCCTGGCCGACCTCCCGTTCGGGTCCAGAAATAAGAAGTAAGGACTGAACTCCGCGTGTGGGAGGGAGCCTGGGGCTGGCCACCCTGTGAACAGAGACTGCCACCTGCAAAAAGAAAAGGCCTGGCTGTTACAGGAGTAACTCCTGCTTCCAACAGCTTAACTCAGTTGTCTGACTTTGCCCTCCTACAGACAGAGAAAATTCATCATATTAATATTATGGGCCCCACGCTATTATATATTAAGTACTAAATTGCTGCAGACACTGTAGCTTCCCTCACTACCAAGACCTTGCTTCACAAACCCAATACAGGCGTACGGCACATCTGCCCCAAAAGGGCATGGGCTACCCCATGGATCTCAACTCCGACGTGGAAGGGTGACTTGTTGCTTAGTTTTAGACCAACACGTGTTTTCATAAAATTAGTCCACTGAAGCAGGGATGGAGGCCATAACAATATCATGCGTGCCGGCAATTTTCCACTCCTGTTTTTCAAAGCTAAGTACATTTTTTTTTTTCCTCTCCAGACAGCCTGAATGTGCTGTTCCTTATCTAATCTTGTATTGATGTGTCTGTTAGACAAGGTATGCAGCATGTGTCATTTCTGAATACCGGCATTCAGGACCAGCAAGCTGCTCTGGATAAGCTATTAATATTTTTTTGCATTTCGCACCGCACAAGCCTTTTTCTTTGCAGATCTTAAAGCACCCAGTTAGTTAGTTCATTATTCTCCCAGTTTATAAACCAGTAATAAGTAGCATCTATAGAGACACGCCAGCCTCTGACACACACATGAAACCACATCAAGCCAAGGGAAACTACAGCAATACCAAACGTATAACAATAGCAGAGACCCAGACAGCCCCCAAAATAAACCTAATTCCCCACGCTGCATTAAGCGTCGCCTGATAACGCTCAGCTCGAAACAGGCAGGACACCCTGCAGTTCATGAGATGTAGGCTATTTTGGTTCTTAACAAATATTAATTAAGCCTCTGAGGATGGATATTTGTTGTATCTTTTGCTCTTGACACAACAAAAATAAGCGGAGGGAGCTACAAGAGCAGATAAATAACTGTGTTTACTAAATATGTGCAAATACCCCAGCCCAGCTGGGTATACAGGGATGCTTCACCCTCCTCTCCTGCAAAGGCTGTGCCCGGCGTAATGCTGTCCTGGCGATGGAAACAGCCGAATTTCCAGGAGAAACTGGGCTTTGCTCCGTACCTTTAATTAAAAGCTGGGATGAGACAAACCAACCTCCTTCCCAGGAGCCCCAAACCACTCATCCTTTGGACAATACAGCTTCGGCAGCCAAAATTTTTCCAACTTGAGAGCCTGAAGTTGGGCTCACGAATCCATATTTAAGCAGCTGAACAAGAATCCTCCGGAGTCCGTAACTCCTGGGAGGATGGAGATGTGCTGTGGTTAATGCTGTGGTTGTTGTTATCATCGCCAGCCCCCCAACAGGGTGTCGGGTACTTTATAGCTAGTCGGAAGGAAGAGTCTCTTCTCCGAGGACAGCAAAATCTGCCTCTGTAATTAATTGTAGGAGCTGTGGGTGTGGAAGATAGCAGGCAGACACATGTACGTACGCGTATTTGCACCGCAGTAGGTCAGGAAATGGGGTTTTTCTCTACTGAAAATGTGGGCTTTTTTTCAGGGGAGAAAGCAAATCGGTCCCAGAGCTGCCCCAAAACGCAGGAGCTGGGCGGGGGGATGCACCCGGACCCCAGTCTCTGAATTTCGCAGGGTGGCCACTGCTTTTTTGGAAGGGAAAGGGGGAGCCGTGGCCCCCGTATGGTTTGGTTTTCAATGAAAAGTTGAACAACTCCTGGGGAAAAAGGCACATTTCACACCCCGAAGCCCTCGCCACCCATATTGGCACAGGGGAAAACCAATTTTCCATTGAAAACCCCCCTCCGAGGCGGTTTCTAGCTGAAAGCACATTTATCCGCACACACCTCTTGGGCCATATAAACTGCATGGCTCAAATTTTTCCGACCTGGGGGCCTGGCTCTGGGCACACACATCTGGGTTTGGGCAGCTAAACCGGTACCCTGATTTTTGGAGGAACTGAAGAGCCACAAATCCCACCGGTGCTGGACCCGCTCAGGCAGGCTGGCACCGACCCTTGTGGGGTTTGTGTGGGTCGGGGTGGAATGGGAGGCAGGATTCAGTGGGTTTGTCCATATGGGCTGTGCCACCAGATTTTCTAGCTGATCCTAGCAAAAAAAAAAAAAAAAGGCAAAAAAATAAAGCAGGAGGGGCAGGGAAGGTGGAATTAATAAAAGAAGGGGATTAAAAAAAGAAGGGAGAAGAAAGTTTTAGGAAAAAAAGAAGAGAAAAAGGAGAAGTAGCTTCACAAAGTGACACTTAATTCAAAGCTTTTACTTTGGCTTTTCCACCTCCGAAGCATGAAAGCAGCTAAATTAGCAAAACAGAAGTAAACTGTTGACTGCTTCATTGCGGGATTAAGTGTGATAAATGGGGGTTTTGTTCAGCCTCTGTCCAGATGTTGTGTCTACGCTGGGTGTTTTTTTTTCTTTTTTTTCTTCTTCTTCTTCTTCTTTTTTTTTTTTTACATTCTTGGCCTAAGGCCCATATATATTTTGGATACTGCAGGGAGTATATAATATCATTGGAAAATGATGTGGTCTGGTAACCTTTTAAATAACATTTCCTCCCTCCTCTCTTTTCTAATAGTTTGTTTTTCTTTCCATGTTTTCCTTTTATTGGGGGGAAATTTTTTTTGGAAATTAATGAGGCCAAAGTTTTAAAACAAACAAAACAAACAACCCCCCCCCAACAAACCAAAGCAAAAAAACACACTATTTCCCTCCCCATTTAGGGGGGAAAAAAGAGTTAAGGGACTTGTAAGGGCGCAGGCTAAGGATGTGTTTGGGACTTTTTTTTTTTTTCCTGTCTAGAAAACCTTCCTGATTATTTTTTAACATTCCCAGCGCACTTGGCCCAGAAGCCAGGCTGGGTTTGGGACAGCAGTTTCAGTTCCTTGCTCTGTTTGCATTGTCAGAGCCCCCCGCCCCCAAAAGCCCTTTTTTTTTTTGCCTTGCATTTCATGAATCGGAAGTACCTGTTGCTCCTGGAAGCGCTGGACGGAGGAGAGCGATGACCGGCCTTTCCTGAACCTCAAACGACAGCATCCAGCAGGAATTCAGACCTCCCAATTTTAAGCAAAACAAGCCGGGGGAAGGTGGCGAGGGCAGCGCCCGCAGAGCTGCGCAGCCATGGGGCAGCCGTCGCGGTGGTGTCGCCGAAGGGGATGAGGTTGCCGACCCCTTCCCCACGGCCAGGCAGTGTCCCCTGGGATTTTAGCATCCCCCCCCCCAAAAAAAGAGCAAAGCCGTATCTTTGCATCTCCGCCACGCTGTGTGTTTTGCAAGCGCCCGGGTGCTGCCGGGAGCCGCTTTACCCCACCACTTGCTTGGGGACAGCACTCCGGCTCCGCGCTCCCCTCTCACCTCCCATGCTCCCCATGGGGCTCCTGGGTGTTTTTTTTTTCCAGAGTCTACCTTAAAATCCCATCTCGGCGGCGGCTGTGCCTCCCTCCCTTGGCTCAGCCTGGCTTCGGGAGATGAGCCCGGCCCAGGCTAAAATTGTGCTATTGACTCACCCGCTGGCAGCGGCCGGGAGGCCGGCACGCCACTGCGAGGCGGTTAAAAGAGCATTTGGGGTCTCACCACCACCGAGGAAGGACCACGCTGGTTTAACCCTGCAAGGGCAGAGCCCTGCTGCCCTGGGGGTGAAGCCCTCTCCCTTGGGTGGGCTGTGGGCGAAGAGGGGTAAATAGGGGAGCAGCATGGATGGTGATACCAAAATGGCTTGGTTGGATACCAAAATAGGTTGGTTTGATACCAGAATGGGTTGGTTTGATACCAAAACGGGTTGGTTTAACCCCTGCCAGTGTGGGTTTGCTGCTTGGGGGAGTTGAGGGAGGGCAAACCGAGGGTGTTCACCACCCAAACACGGGGTTTTCCCCCCTGGAGCAGGGGCTGGACGTCACTACCTACATTATTTAGCACTAGGTTTGCAGTGACTTGAACAGCCCTTACTGCTTCCCCCTCTGCCAGTGCAGGCTGAAGGGCAAACCCGCCGGTGCCGGCGCTCTTGGGACTGTGAACATCTGGGGAGGGATGGGGAAGCATCCCGAGGGCAGTGCCATGAGGATGGCCAGCACGGAAACCCACTGGGGCCCTTGGATGCTGCCCCTGGTCAAGGCACAGAGCTCAGGTACCCCCCTCCCAGTTGGACTCAATGACCTTAAAGGTCTTTTCCAACCAAATGATTCTACGATTCCCGGGCTGTCCCGGCGTTGCTGCCAGCACTGGCTGGCTGTGCCGCTGGGTACACCCTGGGCTGCCACGGGACAAATCCCCATTTCCCAGCATGGCCCCGTGTCCCGTGCATTTTGTTTTTTCCAGGGTGACATTAAACAAACCAAACCCAAAAAAAAAAAAAAAAAAAAAAAAAGGGGGAGAATTTAAAAAAACAAAAAAGCAAAGGGGCCGCCGTTCGCAGCAGTAAACCCCTTGGAAAGTCGCCCTCAATTTTTCCCCCCCCCCCCCCAGCTCCCTGCCTCCCCTCCTCTCCCTCTCCTTCCCTCTCTCTCTTAAGGTAGCAGCGTGGGAGCTTTGCCAAAACATTGCGGTCCCGTGGGGAAGCTTTCCTCTCACTGAAAGAGCCCTTGCGCCTGCCAGCCCAATTAAAACAACGTGAAAGGAAAGCAGCATCTGGAATTGCGCTGCCTCTCACAGCCAAGTCACAATTGTTTAGTCTGAAAGTCGTTTCAGGGAGAGCGGGGCTGGCTGCCTGCGCAGTGGCCCCCACATCTGGATTTGCGGCTAGACAGCCTCTTTGGCTGCAGTCCTGTGTGCATGTGCATTTTTAACTTTAGGATATGCTGACAAGTTAAGAAGTCAGAAAGTCAGTCACAGTAACAGCCTCCGCGGCCCCTTCCTCCCTCCGCCCCTTTCTAACACACACACGCAGTTGACTAAATACAATTTTCTAACATCCTTTCATCTGGAGAGAGTTTCTTCCCTTTCCAGCCTGCAGCTCGGGTCCCCGATGAGTTATTTGAGCTGAGCCAACACATGTGAACAAAAAGTCTTCTCTTCGGTTTATGCTCAAGGGCCCATCTGTGCTACCCACGTTTCGCCGGCAGCGGGGCTCCGTCGCGCTCACGCCGCGCGCCTGCCCCATGCGGGGACCGTCACGGCCACCTTGCTGCTACCCGCCGGGGACAGCCTGTCCGTGGGGCTGTGCTCCCCACCAGCCCTGGGCCGCTGGCGCTGATGTGAGAGCGGCCGGGATGTCTTTGGGGTTGAGCTGCCCATCAGGACGTGCAGCCCGACGGGGAGGGCAGGAGTGTGCGAAAAAAAATGAGCTACCGATCTCAAGCGGCGCCGCAGGAGCGCTTCCAAGTCAGCCTCACCATGTTCTGACCAAAGCTTTCACCTGCATTTATGTTTTTCCTCTGAAGCCCTGGCCGTGGCTGAGATGTTGGGGTGTTGGTCATTCATACAGCAGGCAGGATCCCCGAAAAAACAGGATGGGGAGGGCAAATCTGAACTCTTATAGACACAGCTCAGAAAAGGCCATTACCAGCTTGCATTTCTTCACACAGTGCCCAGAAACGCACTGAGCCCCCCAAAACCAGTGGGGTTTTGCCTTCCCAGGAGCCCGGGCAAGCAGCCAACAGCGTGGGGATGGCCCAGGAGCCGATGCCCGGGCGGCACCGTGCCGGCATGGTCCAGCCACCGCGGTGAGCCCTGCTTGCCAAAACACAGCCAGGCCAATCCATCAGGACGGGCGCACATCCCATCCTCCTGCAGGACCAATACAGCCGCGAGAAGCTTCAGAGAAAGCCCTTTTTTATAACAAATTACTTCCCTCCGAGCTACCAGGAACGCCGGCGCGGCCGAGCGAGCAGCACCTCGCCTGGCTCCCGCTGCCGCCCTCCCTTTGCCCAGCTGCGCTCGTCTGCGCGCTGCGTCCAAGCTGTAAAACGGCGATAAAATACGGGAACGGTTCCATTGGAGGGGAGGGGGGTGTTATGGGCTGGGGGCCCCCGCTGCCACCTGGACCCCTTCTGGGCTCTGCTCTCAGACCCACGCCAACCGCACAAAGGCTGCTCCGTGTTGCGGCCGTGAGTTTTCAGAAGCGGCTGCTGATTTGGGGGCTGAGCACAGGATTTGGTGCAGAGATCCTGAGCACCTCAGGCTTGCGGGTTCCCATGGAGAAACACCTCCCCGCCCCGTTAAAGCAAATACCCTAAAATCCAGGGTCTGAAAAGCCTGGGGGCAACACCCTGAAGTTTCCCCTCTGGGAAAGCAGCTTTTTGCTTTTTCTTCCCTTGGTTTCCACCTAGAGCTAAGCTTATCCTGCCCCTCACCCCAGCATCAGGCCGCGTTGCTTGGCCGTTGCTCAGCCCAGGTTACCCAGCACCCATAAACGGGGCTCCCCCCTGCACTACAAACAAGATTGGGGGGTTCCAGGGAACAGCCGGCTGCCCCGAGCCCCCGGGGGTTTGGGGGTGAGTTGTTGTCCTCCGGCGGACGCTGCTTTTCCAGCCGCCCTTCCGCACGCGGATGTGCGGGAGCGTTGCTACCGAACTGGTTTAGCAGCTCCGTGGGGTGAGTTATGTTGTTTCGAAAGGCTCCCAAATACGTGTTGTTCGCAAAGCTCTCCTGTATAAATAAATACCAGCATTTCTCTCCCGACCTTTGCTCTTTTGCCGGGTTTCTCCTAAATGCAGAGCATACGAAAGCGCCTTTCATCCCCCGAGCAGCCCGGATCGCCCTATCTCCATGTCTCCATGTGCATGGTGGTGCAGGGAGACATCTGGGAACCGTCTTCTTCATCCTCCTCCCTCCCGGCAGCCTCAACCCTTGGGCTCACGGGAGATCCAGAAGCATCTGAGTTTCTCTTGCCTTGAGCTGAGGGGCCGGAGGAGGGATGGAAAAGCAGTACCATCAATGCCAGCATTCACAAATCCCACGTGAGGCCTCCAGTTTATTCTGAGACAGACTGAAAACCCACGCCACGATGCTGTGATGGCTGTCCCCAATAAATTTGTTGGGGTTTTCTTTATTTGCCTTCTGCTTTCCAGGCCTGCTGGCGTGGTGAGGTCGTATCTCCGAGTGTGGCTGCGTGGCGAGAGCTTTTCCAATTTTATCGGGAGTCTCGTGGTAGCCAGTGTTTACTCTGAAACCTGTCGTGTGGCTTTGTTCGCTCTGGCTTGCTAAAGCCCTGGGAGATCCAGGGAGAGTCGAGAGCCACAGGGGAGAAAAAACATTCATATAGCAGTAAAAGAAAATACAACTTTTCGGAGCCTAGACCTAATTGCAACCTTCTCCCTGCAGGGCCTGCGCCGTAGGTTGCTGATTTTTGGCAGTGCAAAGAGCAGAGCCTCGTCCTCTGGCTGTGTGGCAAGACACCCCAAGGATATTGGATGACGGAGCATCGGCCGTGCTGGCTCCGGGCTCTCACCCACCCTGAGGTCGTTCTTGCCGTCGGAAAGCAGTGCCTGCTATTGATAACTCCCTGATGGATGGCTGGGTAAACTCGCCTTGTTTACCAACGTGGGTGTCATACTGACAACAAACAGGGCTCTACCTGAGTGTGTCATAAGCGTGTGAGGACGGTAAATAAGAAATGACACGCAATGCTGCGAAGCCCGGGGCTGCTGGAAACAAGGGAACAGATTCCTCCTCTGCACGGCACGTTGCAGCAGCAGCAAATCGAAGGCTCGGTCATCTCCTTGGGAAACACTGGAGGAAACGATGTAAACTGCTTGGAAAAAAAAAAAAAAAGAGGAAGAATGTTTTACCCTGTTGCAGGGTCTTTGGGGCAGGGACCGTCTTTATTCAGTTTGCCCAGCACACCGGGGCGTTGTGGCACGTGGACGGTGATCCGGGACACCCGAGCCGGCTGGCCAAGGTCCCCCCTGTGCCTGGGGCTGCAGCAGGAGCCTGGATCAGGCCTCGCTGTGTCCTCTCCTGCATTACATCCAGCGAGCAGTAATTACAGCCGTGCCAGAATCTCCTAATTACACTGCTGTGGGTGCCAGGCAAACCCACGGCTTTGGTGAAATCAGCCTGGGCTTCGGCAGAAAGCCCATCAAAGCCTGGAGATAAAGCCGTGCTGAAGCAGCTGTCCTGGATTGGGGGTTGGACTAGATGACCTCTAGGGGTCCCTTCCAACCCAAAACATTCTATGATTCTATGATACACACGGGTACAGGTGAGGACAGAAAATGCCCCTTTTCCTGCTGGCTGCCCCAGCCGTGGTGCCAGGAGCCAGCCCGCAGGCTGCCAGCTCAGCTTCCCCCCTTCCCTGGGTGTCTCTGAGCCCATCCCTCTGCATCCAGCCTTCCTGCTCCAAGGCCCCCAGCCCATCCCGCTGGCAGGACCCCAGGGGACAGCCCTGTGCCCCCACATGCTGCTCGTCTCCCTGCACGGCGTGGGCTGTTGTGCTGCTTGCCGAGGGGGCAGGCGGACCAGGGGCTCCCAGGTGTGGAACCATCTCTGGGGCGATCGCTGGCTGACACCACCAGAGCTCAGGAGGCCTCAGCTCTGCCCATTGCAGACCAGCTCAACAAACCCTCCCAACCTGTCTGAGGACATCTGCGTTTGGTTGAAACCTGGAGCTGTCACCGCGAAGCCGTGGGTGAGATGCAAAAGGCCCCGGTGAAAAGCCAGGTGTGATTTCTAAGCAATTGTGTGCAAATGCTTTTCCCCCTAAATGGTTCAGCTCCTCCGAAAGCACTTTCGATGTCTTCTCCCATTTCTTCTTCTCATGTTGGAGTCAGAAGCAGCAGCTCAGCCTTGCTCGAAGCAGGACTATCTCATATTTAAACTCAGGTCCAATTCCTCCCGTTTACTTCCCAAGGGTCCTTGAGCACACCATTTTGCTCTGCCTCAGGTTCCCCACCTGTGAAATGGGGCTGAAAACACCCCAAGACAATATAGAGTGCCTCAGGCCGTGCAGACGTCTGCTCTGCTCTGGCAGGAACTCTGACGTCCCTCATTTTTTGCCAGTGGTTTAATGAAACCTGCTCTGCGAACCGACCGGCGTGACGGCGGCGTGCCCCGTGGAGGTGTTGAGCTGCCTGTCATGGGCACTGCTGGAAATAGGAAATCTCAGGGAGCCCCACACCGATTGCTGGGATGAAAAATTTCCTGGGAATAATGTACGCCACGGGATAGCAACGTGGGAGACTGGAGCCGCAGACGGGAGATGCTGAGCGTGACCCTAACAAGGACGAAACTTTTCATTCCCTCCTCCCGGCCCGGCCCCCTCCACCCGTGCCACACACACACGCAGGCACATGCACGCACATACAGAGTTTCTGGGTTTATTTTATATTTTCCCTCGTAAAGATTTGTGTCCGTGCTGCTCTCGTATCAAAGCCAGCAGTGGCCCCTAGGATAAACATGCGGTCAGAAGACAGAAAACTCCAGGCTAAAACACTATTCGTTTCACCCATAGCAGCATAAACTGAGAGGCTTTTAAGAAGGGCGAATGGTTTTCAGTAAATCTCTCATATCAGCAGAAACCTTTGAAAGAGTTTGTTTAAAGGCTGTGGAGATAAACAGCCCGGCCAAGTGTTTGTTTAAGATGTATGTACTCTGTGTCGACTGGTAGGCTGGTATTTATATCAAGGGGGGGGAAAGGAGGGCGAGGATCTTTTTGACCCTTTGCTAGCTCTGGCTGCGTGAGCTGGGGTGTTTGGGGGGCTGGGGGGGCTGGGCTGGAGGGGCTGCAGCTGGGGGCAAAGGCAGGCGGGCGGGTGAGGGAGGGCCAGGGCTTGGGGCGAGCGTCAGCATTTCTCTGCTGTGCAGAGGTCCTGGCTGAGATCGCCGTGCCAGGCACCGGGTAGATAAATGTCTGGTGAGGGATTCCCCGCCTTGGACAGCTTGCGAGCCAAATAAGCCCCACGGAGGGAAGGGGAGGAAGGATACACAACCCCGGGAAGCAGACGGACGAAGCTCAGCCCAGATTGCCCTTGGCTGTGCGAGCAGCCTGGGGCCGACATGGGAGCTCAAAGTCACCGCCTGAGCCCCGCGCCGTGCCTTCAGCCACAGCTGGAAACGGCCTTTCGGCAGCTCAGCGAAAGGCGACTTGAATAAAGGTGTGTTGTATTTCAAGTGACGTTGGCTGTAGGGCAATGGAGCTAAGAGGTGGTTTGCAGCATGCTGGCACGTCCCCACCGCCGTGATCCCAGAGACGGGACCGTCCTGGGAGATCCGAGGGGCCAGAGGCTCCCCAGAGGAGCAGCAATGCCAGGCTGGGGAGGTGCCTTCCTCACTGCTTGCTTCCCATCGTGGCTGGCCCTCCTCAGGTCCCAGAGCCAGCTTTGCCTGCAGCCCATCCTGGCCACATACACCCTCGAGCATCATGGCTCAGCACCGGCGGGGTCCCACGCTGGGGACCCTCCTGCACACCTGCAAGGGAGGGATTTAGGGGGGGTCAGTCTGCCCTGGCCTGCCCGGCTGGGAGAGCACCACAGCACAGAGGGGAGCGGAGACTTTCCTGGAGACAAGCCGGTTCTGTCACCTTCCCTTTCAGACCTGCCCCTGTAAATCACCTGGATGGCTTCTTCCCCCCTAAACTAAACAAAACGTGGATGCTTAGCAGCCTGTCTCTGGGAAGGAGGTGCAGTCAGAAGGGACTTGCTCTAGATTTACCCTTGTGTAACAAGAAGCAGAATTTGGCCTGTTTCTGGGACTGGGAGGGTATGCAATATCCATCAGCTGAGCTGGGCACGTGAATAACACTTAGAGCATCTCCCCTTGTTCTGAGGGATCCCAAAAGCACATCCAAATCTTCCAGGTGCACTCAGTGCTCCTTCTGCCATTTCTAGGACAGATCCTGGGGTCAGGATCAGAGCATCCTATGGATCTGCTGGACATGGGAAGTGAAGGGAAAAATGCTGCAAACAGCTGACTGGGTCAGGTGGAAGTTAAACACTGAGAGCTAAGAGCTCAGCTGGTTTAAATCAGCATCGTAACACTGGTGCTGGTGGTGTAACACCAATTTACGCTGGCTGATTTGGCCCAGAGTGTTTTGAAATCCAGCCAATGCTTGCAGCTTCCACCACGGGCAGCCCAGGGGCACCGGGATAAAAGGGGCTCAGCCTTGATGTTGTGTTTCCCCAGAAGGATGGAGCCTCTCTCCCTGCAGTGGTATTTACACCCTCTGGGGCAGTACATTGGCACTGTGGTTTGTAACTCCTTGTCTGATGGATGAGATTTGTCTGCATATCCCGGGAGCATTTGATCTGGAAGGTGAGTCCTGACTTGGGTAACAAGTCCCATTGCACGCGGTGGTTTATAGCCAAAGTATGCAGTCTGCTCTCCTAACCTGCTGTGGTTTGAGTATTCGAGCTGTTGGGGCCCCAAGCTCTTGCAGGCAACATATAGGTTCATAATCAGTGCAAATCCCACAATTTAAAAAGAAAATTCTATCCACAGATAGAAAAGAAACTTTTTTTAATTAGTGTGAACTGGAGGTTGGAAGAAAAAAAAAACCACCACCCTTTAATTGACTGAGGGTTTTGTTTACAGGAGAGCAGATGATCCTGTTTTGAAAACTGTTGTCATATGTTTAAGTGTTAGAGGCACTAAATGTTCTCCAAACAAACCCGTTCAAAACTGCCGCCCTATTTCTGAACTGCACAAGAGATGCTCCCAGCCTGCTCCTCTCTCCCTACTTCTACTCTGGAAAGATCGCTAACGCTGCCCTGCTCTTGAAATGTTGCAATTTGGCCAAAACCGAGCAATTTTTATTGTATTTACCCTCATTTCCTGCTGCACTGCCTGTTCAGATCACCTGGCTATTGAAGCGCCTCCAGGTCGGTTATGGAAATCCTCGCTTCAGTCCTACCCCAAACATTACCATTCAAAACCAGTTTGGGATGAGCGCCCAGTGCTGCTCTGCCGGGGGCTGGAGCCTGCGCTTCCCTGCTGGTCAGGGCAGCGCTGGGGGGGGGGAGGATGCATGGAGCTTGGGTCCCCTTGCAGGTGGCATCAACGCCTTCCTCTAATCCCTTCTTTTAATTCTTGTCATGAAAAAGATTGTGGCCTCCCTTGGTCACGTATTGCAGAACCTTTGCACAAAGTCTTCCCTATGCTAAAACTGCAAGCGAAGCCCCTTCCTGCTCCTCCTGTGCTGGGAATACGGAGAGCGGTTCATCCCTGTCCTCATCACAGCAACCCTTTCTGCTGCAAGGCCGTTATCATCTGCCCTCCTTCGCCTTCTCTGGGCCAGACTAAACACACCCTGCTCCTCCCATCTCTCCCCATGGGTCACGTTTTCCAAAGCCCTTATCATTGCTTCTCTGCTCGGCTTTGAACTCCCTCCAGTCCTCCGGTCTCCCTCCCAACAGGCGACGTGGGCTGGGTACCCAGCTGAGCCCCGCGGCATCCCCGTGCGCCCTGCTGCAGGCTCTCGATCTCTGCCTGCGCTCACCAGTTGGTTCATATTGAGCTTGAGATCAAATATAAATCTCGCTCTTTGCTGCGCTGATGGCTCACCAGCTTTTCACAAGAATGTTACAGTTCAGCTTTTTGCTCCTTGTTCCCTGTCCCTTTGGCCTGACTGCAAGCTCATTAGGTCACTCATTCCTTTTATCGAGATGGTTTTGAATGCCAAGCCTGTCCCCCCAAATGGCAGCCCCTCTCCAGGGTGCTCTGCAGACATTGCACGTGTACTCTCTGCATGCAGCCTAGCCACCAAAAATATTAACCAGGCCTGGGGACAACCCCTGTTGCACCAGCCCTGAAGAAGTCCTTTCAGTTCGACAGCAAGCTGCTGACAACTCCTAGTGTGGTTTCCCACCCAGCTGTGCCTCTGCAGGATGAGGATTTCATCTGGAGACCATGTTACCTTTATTTCACAGAATCACAGAATGGCAGGGGTTGGAAGGGACCTCAGGAGCTCACCCAGTCCCACCCCCCTGCTCAAGCAGGTTCTCCTAGAGCATGTTACACAGGACTTCATCCAGGCGGGGGTTGAATATCTCCAGAGAAGGAGACTCCACAGCCCCCCTGGGCAGCCTGGGCCAGGGCTCGGGCACCCTCAGAGTAAAGAAGCTTTTCCTCATATTCAACTGAAACCTCTTATGTTTCAGTTTGTGCCCATTGCCCCTTGTCCTGGTGCTGGGCACCACTGAGAAGAGTCTGGCTCTGTCCTTGTGACCCCCACCCTTAAGATATTTGTAGGTGTTGATGAGATCCCCTCTCAGCCTTCTCTTCTCCAGGCTGAACAAGCCCAGCTCAGCCTTTCCTCCTAGGGGAGATGCTCCAGTCCCCCCATCATCCTTGTTGCCCTCTCTCTGGATTCTCTCCAGGAGTTCCTCATCTTTCTTGAACTGGGGAGCCCAGAACTGGACACAGAGCTCCAGGTGGGGTCTCACCAGGGCAGAGTGAGAATACCGGGGGGGCTGCACCAAAGCCTTCCTGCAGCCAGCCTGTGCTCTCTGCTGCTCTCCCCGCTTCGGCCAGGCCAGCTGCCGTGGCACCGGAAGGAATTGCATCGACGCAGTGCTCTGGACAAACCCATCCCCTCGCCGTTATCTCTTAGCTCCTTACAAATTGATTGCTTAATAATCTATTTGTGTATTTTTCTGAGTATCAATTTATTCTAACTAATTCCCCCCCCCTTAATCATAGATGTTATGATTGTATTTTCCAGCCCTCTGGGAATTCATAATCTGAGTTCCTGGAGATGCAAACCAATGGATCAGAGAGGGCTGTGGTCCCTCAGTAGGTACCAGAGGGAACCACAGAGGTTTCTCCAAGCCCTTCCCCACCTGGGCATGCCCCAACTGCGGTGGTGACAGCCCCTGAGGGGGAGTTTGTGACACCCCCCCCCCAGCCACCAGAGGTTGGATATGGGGGTGATGGCAGCTGGGGAGGCACGGGGCTTGTCTTGGCTTCGGGGCAGTGATGCTGCTCCTGCAGAAGGACGGCGATGTGCCAGCCTTGCTTGTGGCAGACCTTTCTGCAAGGCCGTCTCACTTTGCTCTTCACCATGCCCATCGCCTGGCTGCGTATCATGAAAGCAAATACTGAGAAACAGCTTTCCTCGCTCGGTGGGAATTTGGAGCTTCTCGGTTCTTTTTCCAGCCCATAAAACGCCCATTCCCCTCCCTGGCTTGGTTCTCCTCCACCCCTTTCTAATTTCTGTGCAAAGGAAAGCCCTGTGTGAGATACTGATTTAAAACCCAGAAGCCAATACTTTTCTTTTCAAACCTCGGCATTTCATCTTTCCTCGAAGAAGGAAGGAAGCCCCTTTTGTTGAGTACACAGCCTGTAATTTCCCTGTCAGATCCTAGCAGCAGGTCAGTGTTGTGACTGACTGAGTGAGGATCGCTCCCTTAAGGGTAATTACACTAAATTTCCTTTTGAAGGACAGCTTTCTCTGGATATGATACAAGGAACCCGCTTTTTTCCATTCACTTAAATTCATGAATTCAGCGGCTGTCACCAAGCGCGCAGCAGTCGGGGACTTACACCCCTTCCAGCTCCAAGGCGAAGCCCGAGGAGGTGGCGATGGGGACACGTGGCAGAGCCCCCACCGCATCGCCCGTGGACTTGAGCTGGGATGGACCATGCTAGGGACGTGAGCTTGCCATGGATCCCAAGGATGGAAGAGGGCTGCGGATCGATCTGGGATTTCTCTGCCCACCTCCGCGCATCATCGCGCTCTTCTTCCCTTCCCTCCACCTGGGTGGCATCGCAAGGCTTCATCCATTCCTTTCCGGCATCTCGCTTGCTCCTGGGGGCTCACCCACCATGTGTCCAGGAGTCACTCATCAACAACAAACAGTTAAAAGGAAGAAAATAGGCTGGAAATATCAATGCACTTTGGTAACAATAAACCCTGCTTTTAATTTATGCTAATATGTAGGGTTGTGGTGACAGTAAGAACAAAATTACAGAGTGGCTTTCTAGCTGGTAATTATCCCTCCATTTTCGTTGCTCGGGAAGATGGACACACAATTATGCTCTCTTGCTGTATATTAATACGGATTCTTGACATCTTCAGCAGACCTGGAGCTGTCATCGGGCTTTTTGTCTACTTTAATTGAAAATTAATGGTTACTGTGTTACCACGGAAACCGTGGCAATGGACGCCAATAGCGCTCACATATCAAACAGGCACTGGTGGCATTGTCTGTCCGTGTTGACCTTGAAAGTTAAAAGAAAAACTTAAATTAAAAAAAAAAAAAAAGAGGGGAGAGGGGTAGGAAAGAAGGAAAACCCTTGGAAACAGAGGGTTGGATACCGTGCACCAAGGGGAGGGGAGAAGGGGAAAGAGGGATGCGAAGGAAAAACTTGGTGCCTTTTGTAGCTCGTCAGGGGGGAAAAAGAGGGAGCTTCCAAATGAGGGAGTCGGAGTGGTGAAGCAGAGGAGATGTTTGAGTACCTAAACCCTACGCGTGCCTCGAGCAGCTCCAGGGCTGCGTGGGGCTCTGCGTCCTTGAGTTGCTGCATGAGCAAGGGGTACGTGCGGGGCTGTCGGTGTAAGCCATGGAAAAAAAGAAAAAATCACACGAAGGAGCCCCGAGGAGGGGAGGGAGTGGGCAGGACTGGGGAGAAAGTTAATGGTCTGTGTGGAGATAAGAGAAGAGGGCTGGGGGAAGGCAAGAAACAGGGGGTGAAATAGGCTGAAGGGAAGAGTCCAGATTTGCTTTGACTGGAAATGCTGCCTGGATGGGAGCCTGTGGATTAAAGCAGCCCCCGTCAGTGCTCTGGAGAGTGTTTGGGGCCGGCCGCCGGCTGCGTGGCACAGAGGGACCCTGCAGCCCCTTCCCTCCCCCAGAGATAAGAGCGGGAGGAGTGGGCTGGGGGCGCATGGGGGGACCCTGCCCTGGCGCCTGGGATGGCTCAGCTGCAGGGGGGGCTGGGGGAGCTGGAGGGGCTGAGCCCAGCCAGGGACCCTCGGCTTCCTCCGTCTGGGTCAGAAGCGGGTGGGACTTCTTCTTGGAAATGCAATTTTAAGTAGGTTTTGCTTTCCCTAGCATCAAACTTTTGCTGTCCCCTCTCTTCCCCGGCTGGCCCAGGGGAGATGCAGCAGCGCCTGCCCTTTGGGGGCTGCTCCGTGCCCGCTGGCAGGGCTGCGGCTGCGGGAGGAGCACCCCAAGCAGCTTTTGGGAAGGTGGACCCCTGGCTTCGCTTGCCAGGGTGCAAATACACGGCAGACCCTTTCCCTGGGGCAACGATAGGGGAAGCAGAGCAAAGCTGTGACACTAGGTGACAAATGGCTGGGTCTCGTGGTGACATGGAAAGCAAGCAGGGGATGGGCAGCAGCCGTGGGGAGTGGGGTGCTCCCTGCCTACAGTGGGTCCCAGTTTCCTGCACCTAAACGAGCTGCATAATTGGCCTGGCTTTTTCTCCTCCTTTCTTCCTTCTCCTTGATTTCCCATGACCGGTGGCTTTTAGCAGAGGCTGGAGCACGGGGAGAGGCAGCTGCTCTGCTTTCCCCTGCACAATGAGACGCCACCTTAGAGCAAAGGGATTCGCAGCCGGTAAGGAAGTTGTCCCCATCCCGGTGTGCCTGCTTGCCCCTGCCTGGGAGGAAGGCGGAGATGTCCCTGCCGAGCAGCACGGCGGAGAGTGGAAGTGGGAGCAGTTTGGTCAGGAAGCGAAGCGGTGAAATTTCAGAAATCCCTGTGAAAAGGCAAATATTCCCCAGGCACCCATGGGTGCTCGATCCCACTTCATGCATCCTCCCATGGGACGGTGTTTGGTCCTCCCAGCCTCTCCCTGCTGCCACCAGTCCAGTTGCTCCAGGGACAGCAGAACATGCCCATCGTGTCCTCGGTCCCCTCGCAGACATCCCTGGGTGCAGCACCGAGGTGAGCCCCGGCCTCTTCAGGAAAGCAATCGCCAGCCTTTTAAAGCCGGGAGCCCGTCCTCCTCCCGAGCAAACAAGAAGACAAACACAGCGGAGGCGCGCCTGAAAGCCAGAGTCTTTTTTTTCATTTTCCCTGCATCCCTGATCCCAACCTTAATCCCCGCTCTGAATCCTGTCAGCCCGGCTGTTCTAGCACTGACATTGCTGCAGGCATCTTCTCCGCTGCCTTCCCTCAGATCTGCCTCCTCCTGGGACGTCTAAAGAGGACTCCGAGATTTCTGTGTTACTGGATGATTCACTCCGTGCCCTCCAGCAAAGCGCCGGGGCTCCCCAGGGGAGGATGCAGGCGGAGGGGGGACGGGTGGTTGCGATGCCGAGCCGGTGGATGCTCCAGCGGATTCTCGGGGCCCATCCGCGGTGGCTCCAGGCTCTGCCCATCTCGCCGTGGTCAGCCAAGCACCGGAGCCATGGGTGGGCAGGGGAAGGGTGCTGCTGCCTCTGGCTGTTCCTGCTGCTGGTGTCCAGCGGTGGAGATGAAACCATCACCCCAGGACAGCGCCTACCAATTTTGCTGTCAGGTCGTTACAGTAATGATGCGCTGGAGTATTTTTTCCCAACCCGCCATCGATCGGAGGCTGTAAGCGCTCGGTGATAGACACATCACCAGGCCAGGGGCTGCCGTGGGAGAGCGGCTCTGGAGCAGCCTGCCCACCTCTCCCCTCGCCCACCCACGCAGCCGGCCCCGGCGTGAGCAAGCCCACAGCCTGGCTGGGCTGGGGATGAACTGCAGGAGGGCACGCGGGTTTCTCCGGACACTCTCCCAGCCCTGTGTTCAGAGGGGCAGGCGCCACCAGCCCTGGCCCCTGTCTGTGTGATGCTGGGAGTAGATGCTCCGGGTGATGGTGCCGAGACCTGGGCTGAGCCTGTCTTGCTTTAACCCTCTCGGGTGGGAGAAGGAAAAGAAAAAGGTCTGTAGGCTGAAATCTTGCTCTGCCATGTCCCGTTGCAGCGGCAGGGCCCAGACTGCTGCAGGGTTTGGGGGTTTCTGCTTCTGCACCTATGGAGCTTGGGTGGCACCGAATCCTGGATCCGAACAGCCCTGCCTCCAGGCGGGTGGAAAACCGAGGTTGTTCCGTGCCTGGGAGTCACAGGCAGGTTTCCTCAATAAAAACCAGCCAAGCTGATCTGCAAACTCCTCAGCGGGCATTCCCTTCGCCTTGGGAAGGGGTGATGATTTCTTACACCCACGTTCGGGCTCTGCAGCCCCTTCCCTGCTCCTGGGGGGGGGAAGCGTTGGAGTGGGACGGAGACGGGCAGCCCCTGGGACCCCAGAGGTCGCAAGCCCCCAGGATACCCCAAACACAAACCCATCGTCCGTCGCGGTAGGGAAAGGAGTGGTGTGTTAAGGACCTTTGAGCTGGAAAAAGGACAGAGAGCTCAGTTATGGGGTCAGGGGCAGGGTCTGCCCCACCACTGCCACCTGGGGTACGGAGAGGGGCTGCCCCCCTGCTACTGGGGCAGCTGGGAGACCCCCAGGCACGGGCGCCCGCTCTCCCTCCTCCCATCGCCCGTTGCTGCACGCAGCTGAGCGGGCGTCAGTGCAGCGGCGTAAAACTTTTACTGTGTTTTATGTGGGCGCTTGGCATACGGGCTGCAGGTGGGGTGTGTTGGTTTTTTTTTTTTAATTCTGTATGTGGGGACTTTAATAGTACATGTTTGGATTTTATTAGCCTGCGTACGTGGGTTTTATGACAGGAAAGGTGGGCATTTTAATGAACTGCTCAAGACACAGGAACGAGAATGGAAAGACGTTTTCAATGGCCCTTTAATAAATAACAAAGAACCCATCCATTTAAATGTTGTAAGCAATAAAAAATATGTATATATTGTTGAGCACACATAGTTCCTGTGAAGCTAAAATCCATTATTAACCTAAAAAGCTAACTGTGCCCACTTGCCTGCTACCCAGGGTAGAATATTTTTGCTTTTGGGGTTGCAGATGAATGGTGTGGGTGGCCCTGAGGTCTTCTGCACACCCGGGGTAGGACGGACCGGTGCCAGGGTCGGTCCCTTGCGGCAGAACGGCGGCGTTGGAGGAGCTGCCTTTGCCCACCGCGCTCTCTGGAGCAGCCCAGCAGCGTGGTGGGGCTGGAGAGGCTCATCCCTGAGCAGCACTGGGCCGTACAGCAAATCCCGGGGTGTTAAGAGGAACTCAAACCGTCTCTCCAGGACCATAAAGGTATTTTCTCCCCTGGGAAATTCCCCTTGCTGCCCCGCTCCAGCCCTGCCCTCTGCTCTTCCCTTCTCCCCCAGGGCAGAGCATCCCAGCGGGGGTTTGGGCACACGGGGGGAGCGTGTGGCTGGCGGCCGTGGTGCCCGGGGATGCTCGGTGAGGTGCCCGGCCAGTGCCAAATTCGAGTGCTGTCTTTTGGCTTAAGTTCGCCAGTTTTTTGAACGCCCACAGATGAACGTAAAGGGGGCTACAAACCTGGCCGAATCCTGCAGTAACCCGACGCGGGGCAGGGGGGGAGGGCTGGATTCCTGCAAGAGCCTGAAAATATCTTTCTTTTCTGAAATGTTTGTATAGCATGACTTGGCCGATTTACCTCATAATATCTCACGTTGGCCTAAAGCCGAGGGCATTAGCGAAACTGTGAGCCAGATAAATGATTCTAGGGCTTTTTCTTCTCTGTATCTGTTGTTACAATAAAAAAAAAGGGCCTTTTCCATCCAACTGCCCTCCCATTAACCCAGGCAGTGCTGGGCTGGGCAGCAGGACCGAGGGCGGTGAGGAGGTGGAGGGGGGTGCGGAGGTGAAAGCAGCCGGCAGGAGCCGGGGCCGGGTGTTTGCACAGCCAGGAGTGGAAAAAGCCATGGAGAGCCTTTATGCTTCCTGGCATGGCCGCCGGCCAGCGTCGCTGGAGGTAGGGGCTGGAAGCCCGGAGTCGCGAGATCTGCGGGTAGAAACGTTACCCGGAGGGAGCTGGTTTGATATTCCCATGTGATTGCGTTAGACACGGTCCCCAGCTGATGGACATCTCCAGAGGCTGCAGACTCGCTCCAGATGCCATCTCGGTGGTCTCCAGGATGGCATCTGCAGTGGTGTTCAACACGGGGGCAAGAGGGTTTGGGGTTCATCACCTCCTGGCTGATGTGACTCTGAGCCCCAGGCTGCTGGGGGAGCTGGGGGGGTTCAGCCTGGAGCAGAGGAGGCTGAGGGGAGCCCTCATCGCTCCCTACAACTGCCTGAGAGGAGGGGGGAGCTGGGGGGGGTCGGGCTCTGCTCCCAGGGAAGGGGCGATGGGACGAGGGGCAACGGCCTCAAGTTGTGCCAGGGCAGGGTGAGGTTGGGCCTGGGGAACAATTCCTTCCCCAAAGGGCTGTCAGGGGCTGGAAGGGGCTGCCCAGGGAAGGGGTCGAGTCCCCACCCCTGGGGGGATTTAACAGCCGGGCAGAGGCGGTGCTGAGGGCCAGGGTTTGGGGGTGGGATGGCAGGGTTGGGGGAACGGTTGGGCTGGGGCAGCTTTTCCAACCCAAACGATTCTATGACTCACAGGTAAGGAGGTGGCACAGGTAAGGAGGTGGCACAGGTAAGGAGGTGGCACATCCCACGTTGGCCAGGAGCCACCTGGGGCCGCAGGAGCTGACGGGGGAAGCGTCCACATTTCCTTTGTTTAGCACACCCCCCCTCTGCGCCACGAGAGGTGTAATAAGGCGCGTCGAAAGCACCGATGCTGCGCAGCAAAGGTTCGGTTTACAGAGGCAAAGGGGCTTTAATACGAAATAACCCCAATTAACCTGCAACAAATTCCCAGCTCCTGTTTTTTGATGCTTGCGGGGAGAGGAGCAGGACCTGGAAGCCTGAGGAGCGGCTTTGGGCTGCTTGTGGAAGGCTGTAAAAATTGCTGGGACAGGAGGGGGGGGTCAGGGGAACCGGTGGGGTCCATCTTCCCCCAGTCTCCAGCTCAAGCCCTGCAAGGAGAGCTCGCTGTGACCTGAAGTGAGAAGATATTGGTTTAACTCAGTTAAATTGCTTTAAAAAAGGACAACTCCATCAGCACTAAAAGTGTTCAGACTCTCAGCATATGGTTCAGACTTGGACCAGGGGTGTTTTTACTGGGACATGGTGACTCCAGACTGGGTAACTTCTTGCTTTTCAGCATTTGGGTGAATTTGAGCACATTTTTGACAACAGTCTTGCTGGTGGGACCTCACCTCCAAGGCCTGGGGGATGCTGGTGCAGCCGGGGAAATGCCAGTCTCGCAGTAACCGGTTGCTGCTGGGTACCACCAGAGCAGATGGAGGAACCAGCCAAGCAAAGTGCAGTGCAAACGCCCGTGCAACGCGTGTGCACGCCTGCCTGTGCGTGTGTGCAGGGCTGGGGGAGCGGGGGCTGATCCCTCTCTCGGGCACGCTGGGATTATTACACCCAAAACCCCTGGAGAAATGCTTTCCATAAGTGGTCAGCCATAGGAGGAGGTGTGTTTGCTAAATTCAGCTGAGGTTGTTCAAATGCAGTGAAGGCTTTGGGGTTCTGGTTGTAGAGATGAGATCGTAGCTGCTGTCGTGTAGACGCTGCGATTGCGCACGGAGCAACGGGGCCTGGACCCCGCCGAAGGCAGGCGGAGCGATGGGTCAGTTGGTCTCATTTCAGGGGGTCTGGGGGAGGGAGATGCAATACTTGGTGCTATTTCGGGACAAAGGGGCACATTCAGCCCTGGCGCAGCTCTCCCAAAGCCCACGATGGTGCATGGGGCAGGGATATCGGTAATCGGTGCCCGTCGGGCTCTTACAGCCACCCGACCGCTGCCGCATCGACGCTCGGGTACCTGATTTGGCCTCTGGGAATTAAGCCACAATTAATTGCCAGTTTCCTCGGTGATGGGATCAGGCTCTGGATTGAGCCCAAGTGCCGGATCGGGATGAGCCGAGCTCGCCGGCACACCCCGCTTGGACCGGGCTAGGTGTGCACCTCCCCAAACGTTGGTGACCTCATGCCACAGACATGGATGAGGTCACTCGGATAATTGCTCTCCCAAAACGATGTATCTTGCGGGAAGAGGATGTTATGAAGCCGGAGAACTTGCTGGGGCAAAAAAATACATCGCACGCCCCTGGCCGAGAGCGCTCCGAGGGGAAACTCATCGGGAGATGGTGCCAGGACCTCCGAACAATAGACGGCAGCTCCGGGGGCCTGGCAGGAGAAGAGACGGGGGCAGGCGAGGCGCGGCGCTGGGGGAAGCCGGGGGGATAATTGCAGCAGGAAGGTGTGCGGTACCTGGCGGGAAGGGAGAGGGGTCTTGCAAGGACCTGCCCTCCCCAGGGCCCGCACGGCGGGCGGGCAGAGCTGGGTACGCGGCGCCGAGCTCTGCCCGATGCCCGTGCTGGCTGCGCAACGCGCCGCAAGGGCTTCTCCTCGGGGAAAGAGCCCCCGAGATCTTCTCCTTCGCCTGCCGGGCTGCCTCCTTCCCCCCAGCCGCCCCCCCTCTCCCCAGGTTAAACCCCCCCCTTCTGCCGCTCCAGGACAGATCAGTGCGGATGGCTGGGGGTGCGCGGGGTGCTCGGCTCTGCCACTCAGAATCACAGAACCGCAAGGGTTGGAAGGGACCTCGGGAGATCATCCAGTCCAACCCCCCTGCTAAAGCAGGCTCCCTGCCTGGATGAGACCCCTGCAGCGCCGTGCCTCAGTTTCCCTACCTGCAACGCAGCAGGAGCGATGCTCTATTACCCTTGCAAAGCACCCAGGGAGATTTGCTTGCAAAAAATGTCCCCGTTATCGCTCATCCAACCCTCCCTTCCCTTGCCAGGGAAAACTCCGATATGTTTTATCCTCCGGTATAAAGTTGCTGCAGCCTGAGGGAGCCGCGGGCTCCGCTCTTCTCGCAGCCCTCGCTCAGGGGGGTGTTCCGTCACCCGCCTGCTTTCAGCTGTTTCTTCTCCCCGCAGCCCCGTGACAGGTATTTGAAAAGAAGCTGAGAACAGTCCTATCAAACCTTCGTAGTTATTGGGACAAGCCAGACTTTAAGGAGACTGAATGTGAGCGGGTTCCACAGGAAAACAAACAGAAATACTTTTGTCACTGCACCAGGAAAAAAAAAAAAGAAAAAAAAAAAAAAAGAAGAAAGTGGGGGGAAAAAAATAGCCGCTCTATGGAAAAAATCAACTCTTTCCTGAATAAAGCAGAAAAAAATGCTGCTGTATTGAGCTGTGACATATGGTTACACAAATAGAAACCACAGAGGGGAAAATCATGTTTTCTCTTTCATTATTTATCACTCTCTAACTGTCTCCAGCTGGGTGAGTAAACAGCCTCATTGGGCTGTAATGAGAACAGCCTGCTGCCACTGTGCTCCGGGCTGCCGGAGCCCGATGGTGCGCGGCGCGCGTGCGAGCCACCGGCCGCTGCCTTGCGAAGGAGACCGAGCCCCCCGCTCGCCCCGCTGGCCCTCGCTCCTCGTGGCCTCGCCACCAGCACCAGGGGTCCGGCGGGACGTGGACGCGTGGCCCTGGCACCCGCGGCGTCCTCCGCTCGGCAAGCGCTAACCAGGCGCAGGCTCAGCGTTAAATTAAGCGGGCTGCTCCCGGTTATTGCGGAGGGGAATTATGTGCCCAATTTCCCCCCTGAGCCGCGTTGCAAATTGACTCCTAAGTGTCCCGTGAAATGGCTGCATAATTTGCACATTTGAGAAGCGGCGACAGGAACGCCTCGGAGAGCCGGGGGCTTTGCTTTGCATCCTTCTCCACCTCGCTCGCTTTTTAGCTGCTTTTATTGCCAGCTTTCGCCCACCCCGCGGCTCTCACGGGGTTTAACTGCAGGGCCCACGGGCTCTGCTGCTCTCCAAATGCATCTTCCCTCCCATCCCATCTTGAACGGCTCCAAAAAGTGAAGTTTTGCAGCTCTGGCCTCTCTGGGGACCAGAGGTCCCTTCCCACACCCCAAGCCCTGATGCCCCCAGGAGCGAGGAGCCTCTGTGGATGCGCAGCAGCTGGCCCCCATCTCCCCAATCCCACGGCGTTTTCCCATTTGCTTTACTGAGGAGGGGGATCAGACTTTAAGATTCAGATCCCCTTGATTAGGGCAGGCTTTGGATTAGGCTCTGAATTAGGTCAGGGGATGGGATGGTTCAGCCTCCCGGTTGCTTTCGTGTTTCCCTCCTGCGTTTTTCCTGAGGCATGGATCAACTCGAGCCTCCCTGGCCAACGCGCAGCTCGTGCACCTGAACCGAAGGGTGAGTTATAAACACGACGTGGGCACAACCACCACGGCCCAGCTCCGAGCAGCCTCTGCCCATCGTCCCTGGTCCTTGTACCCAGCACCCAGCACCCGGGGCAGGACCCTCGGGAAGGTGCAGCCATCGCGGGCACCGCGTAGCACCGAGGCACCGCGTCCTTCTGCGCCTTTCGGGGGAGAAAGCTCTTAGCTAAGAGCCAGAAAGTGCTTGAGCATCAACAGCGGTGACGAGGGATTTCCCCTGACGATGAACCCATTGCTCACGACAGGAACGGCCGCCATCCCCTCTGTGCCGAGTGGCGTTTTGAGCGGATCCGAGTCCTTCCAATAAATGAAAAACTATCAGTAAATGGAAGCATTTTTAATGAAAACTGACCCAATTTTGAGTGCCCCTTCTCCTCCCACCTCAGGAACAGTCTGTGCCGGAGTCTGAGTGAAATCAGGTCACTGTTGAGCAAAGGTCATGAAAGAGCATGAAAAGCTTTTCAGTGGGAACCCCCAGGTTTTATGGCCTTTTGTGGAAATCCCCTCCCAAATAAAGTTATAAATAGAGTGACAAAAAAGTGCATGGAGCAAAGCATCCCTGTATTTACCCAGTATGCCCAGTTGGGTGCTGTTAAAAAATCCACCTTGCACCAACTGCAGATTTCACACCGCCTGATCTTGCAGTGAGTTTGGGGAAGAAAGAGAAAAGAACCTGGTGAGAACCTGACTTTTTTTTTGCATCTCTCAACCCTGGCCCTTGCTGCCCTCCTGCAGGACGGGGATTTGGGTGGATGTCCCGGGAGCCCTGGGAGCTCAGGGCTGTGAGCAAGGAGGGCTGGGCTGCCCCTCTGACTCAGCCCCGGCGCAGAACCGCGTTCTCCCATCCCATTGACTTAGCACTTCAACGCCTGCCTCGCTGAATCAAAGCCCTCTTACAGTAAATACTCACTTAGCTTTCACAATCGCCATCTGATGATCTAATCCCTGCCCGTTTCCCTGGGAAGGGACGGCAGAGGCAGCTCCTTTCTGCAGAAAACCGGTGTGGATGAGCGCCAGATTTGGAAGCAGTGGGAAACATTTACAAATAAGTAAATAAAAGTGAAAGCTTGGGGTCAGGCTCGCTCAGGAAAGTTTTCCAGAGAGCAGAGGATAGATGGGGGGGGGTGTCCTGTAGGATTAGGGCCCCCTGATGCCCACTCAAGCACAGATGAGGTGCATGCGAACGGAGCAGCAGCCTGAGAAACTTCTGGGTTTGGGAATGAGCTGGGGGACAAGGATCCTGCGGCGGAGGCAGCTCTGATCCGTTGTTTGATTTGATTTGTAAAGGCTCCCGTGCCTGTGCATAGCCACACACACACACACACACACGCACACGTCCCTGCAAATGCAAAGCTCGGCGCCTGTTTTCCCCTCGCTCCTCAACAGAACTTTGCTCTGGGTTGCGGCTGGTTTGGGCGGTTGCTCAAGGTGCTGGTGGTGACTTCCCCGGCTGGTCTGGCCACACCAGCTCACTCCTGCCGCTGCCCATCCCTGGTCCCACACACGCCGCATCCAAAGCCCCGCTGCCACCCCAGCCCCATCTGCGGCAGGGGCCGGGGTGCTGGCCCGAGGGCACAGCGGGCACAGCCACCGGCTCCACGAGGGCTCGTGGCACGTGTCCCTGTTGTCCCCAAGCTCACGGGATCCCAGGCTGGCATTGGACCCGGTGATGCTGCAGCACCATTACACCGGAGCGAGGCGGTGGCGGAGCCCTCGCTGGGGGAAGTGGCGTGAGAAGCCAAACTCTGGCCCCAAACAAAGCGCTTTTATGCTCCTGCCAGAGACCAAGCGGGGATGGCTTCCTGCCACCCTGCTTTTGGGGGCTGCTTCCCTCTTCCCGTGTCCCGTCCCGCTGCCGGAGCACAGAACAGGCCAGACCCTGGCCTCCAGAGCCTGCCTCCAAAGCCACGTCTCCATCCGAGCGCATGGCAACCTCGGCACCGGCTGCTTCGCCGCCTTTCCCTCTCCTCCTCCTCCTCCTCCTGGCCGCGCCGTTAGCATCCTCCCCGTGTAAATTGTAATGAATTGTCATCAGACCAAAGTAATCACCAGTCAGCAAAACTTAATTTTACAAAAAGACAAAAAGAGGCTTCGCTCTAATTGATGGAAAATTGGTCATTTCTTGTCAGGTTATTGTTCATTGCCCGCCTGCTAATGACTCCTCTCCCGCCAGCCGTGCCCGGCCCGGCAGCCCGGCGAGCATCACGGCCGCCCTGGCAGCGCTCGCCCTAAGCGGAGTCGTTACCAAACCTGAGATGAAGAGGAATTCTGTCATGGATAAACTTTCAAAAGGCAATGCAATGGAAACTTTAAAAAGGAGCGGGGAAAGAGCCGGGGGAATGGCAGGAGCGATGGGAAGCACTCGGCTGTTTTCATCACAGCACACAAGCAAGCAACCAGCGTCGATAAGAGAGAGCCGATTACGGTTTTGGATGCCTTTCTGTTTTAATCACCCAAGATGAGAGCCAGGTAAACAAGGCTGGAGCCCCGGTGCAAATTTGGCAGAGCTTCGCTGTGTTTGGGGGCTCAGACACCAGAACTGGCTTTTACTGGGTCTTCAACCAGATGCTCTCCCTTTATCACAGTGTTCTTAGGCTCGGGAAAAAAAAGATGGATCATTTTCTTCCCCTTCAGATATTGGCAGCCCAAAGGCGCACAGAGCTGCCTCACGCTGTCCCGACCACTCTTATTTAGGGCTCACATTGCAGCAGTGCCCAGGGACCCAGGTCTCGTCCCATCTTGTCCGGTGTCGTCCAAACACACCCGTGGAGGACGTGGAGCCGCGTCCCCGGTGCGAGGCAGCCCCTGGCCTCCCCATGCCGCTCCACGGGCTTGGTCTACACAAGCTATTACGGTAATTTGATAAGCCAGTTCTTCGTGATATGAATCTTCGCCTTCGTTAAAGGGAGGAAAAAAAAAAAAAAAAAAAACCACCACCATTGCATTTTGATGGCTCACAGGGACAGTTCATTAAGCAATCAACTCTTTTAATGAAATATTTCTTTGTTAAAATATTCATTGATCTGCCGCGGTTTTGCATGGAGAAAGGGAAGGACCGTGTCCCAGATGCTTTTCTGTTGAGTCTTCCCAAGCACGCACTTAAACCAGCGGGTTGTGCCCCGGCGTTGCCAACACGGTAGCTCACACCCCAGCCCTGGGCAGCACCCTCTGGGGAGCCTGGCGAGGCCCCGGGCTGGAGCACGGATCTCGGGGCATTCCAGGTGGTTTTTCCCTGCCTTTATCCCACTGTTCTGCCCAACGATGGCTGAGGTTTTACACACCAGGTCTGGGTCTTCTCTGGAGGAAGCAAGGGGGGGGGATGGCGGGGTCAGCTCTGCTCCGGCTTGGGCAGAGCGGTTTGTGCCGCGGTGGCCGGGTGCCGCGTGGGGACGTCGTGGCGGAGACGGGGGAAAGTTGGGCCAAGAGCGAGCAGAAACGGGCAACTGCGGAGCGGGCAGAGCCAGCGGCTGTGGGCAGCGTGGGAAGAGAGGGGGTCCCAAAGGGAGGGACTGGTTCTCCCGGGTGCGTGTGAGGGGACAGGGGACCCCTTTGCCCCCACGGGGCAGCGCAGCAAAGGTCATTTTACATCCCGCAGGGATTTGGCCAGATGCTCTGGCTCCAGTGTAAGAGCAAGGAGGAGGGAGCTCAGAGAGCCAGGATGGAGAGCATTGGCAGAAGAAGAAAGAGAGAAGGGAAAAAAAAATGTATCAAAGAGTGAGAAATGAACAACTGCAGACAAAGCGCCGAATCTGGCCTCCCCCCTCCTTTCTCAAACCTTACACCATGAGTAATCCCCGCCGCTCGGCACCGTGACGACTCAGACAAGTAGTCATGGCGTGCGGGTAAGCATCTCCCCGAAGGAAACAATGCAGACAAACACGGTGAGTGGCGAATGCAGACGTCCTGCTCTGGATGAGTAACGTTATTTGAAAAGCAGATAAATGAAAAAAAAAAAAAAAAAAAAAAAAAAAAGGGGAGGGGGAAAGAAAAAAAAAAAAACCAAACCCAAAACAACCAAACCACAGCACATGCCAGTGGGGAGAGAAAACCAGGTGGCCCGTGTCTCAGTGTGCTGGTGGCACGGCACGGCACGGCATGGCATGGCACGGCACGTGGGCTTCCGAGGGGGGGGTACGGCTCCGCTGCAGATGCCACGGTGCCCGGCAGCGGGGCGATCTGTGGCCCCTCCGCTCGCAGGCTCCTTCCTCTCATGTGCTGAGGCTTTGCAGACACGGAGGAAAATTGGTCACTGTCTGGAGACCCCCCACGCCACATCCTTTTCTCCGTGTGTGGGAGCAGCACACCCAGGTGCTGGTGTTTTTGCCTCTCCGCTGTCTCTCCTTTAACCATTAGCTTTGGCTCACTCAAACCCAGCTCAGCCCCGTCTGTCTGACCCTCCTCTCTGTCTGTGCAAGTAGGGGAAACTGAGGCACGGCACAGCTGCAAGCCCGAGGGGCTGCAAAGACCCTGCCCGGGCTCTGAGGCTGTGCCTGGGATGCTGCACCCCCTGCAACATTTCCCCCTAGGTCTCCCCTCTGCGTGCAGCTCCAAAGCGGAGCCACCAGCCCCCGCAGGTTTTGGGATCCCCCCTCCCTGGGGGGCTGCTCGCCTGGGGAGATGCTGCGGGGCTTTCTGGCCGAGGGCAGCGGGGCTACGCCGACGGGGCAGGAGGGAGCGATGCCGGACCCCGGGCAGCCAGCAGCCTGTTGCTTTAAAAGGGAGCCAGGAGCCTCTCACCACTTACAGTAACTCGGTGCATCATTTCTTTGCCTTACGCAAGAGGCGAGCGGGGTCCAAGAGCTCAGCGTCGGCCACGGCCCCGCCAGCACGTCCGGGCAAAGCTGGATTCCTCCGGGTGCGCAGTGGCCTGCGAGCGTGGGCTGAGCGGGACGTGCGGCCACGCCAGCATCCTCCCTCGAGGGCTCCGGGGGTCCCCTTGAGACCCCCGGCTTCACCAGCCCTGGGCTGGCTGTGGATGCAGCAGCCAGAGCTGTGGGTTCATCCCAGGGAGGACTGATCCTGCACCCTTCTCTGCTCGCCCGCTGGTCGGTGCATCCTGCGGGGATGCCCGGGAGGGCAGGCGGATGCCAACGCTGCCGAGATGAACCCCCGGGTGGTTCAGCCCCGGACCCTGGGGAAGGCGAGGGAGCGGGGTGGAAGGTTGGGCTCCGGGCACTGCAGCTTCACAGGGCGCTGCAAGAGCTGTGTGAAAATGGCTGGTGTATTTTGGGTGGAAAACCAGCTTTTTTGCTCATCTGTTGAAATTTGCACCTTGGAATGGATGGGAATTTGGGGCTCAGCTGTGTCAACACACAGCTCCCTCCCCAAAACACTACTCTGGAAGGCAAAAAGCAACTTTCTTCCCTTGTCCTCCCTATTTTCCCATTCCTAATTTTCTTCTTTATCTTCTTTTAATATTTTTTTTTTTAATTTGTTTTGCCTTGAAAGAAGGAGGGAGGGAATCCAAGACAAGGTGGGAAGTAGAGGAGTTCAGGGGACTTGTTCACATCATCACAGACAGATTTTTCAAACAAGCATCTTTAGGAAAGACAGGTTTTCTTCGTGAAGTTATTCATCCTGTAGAAGAAAAACCAGAAAAGAAGCGAGATGTTCTCCACCCTTCATGTGCCAGAAGTGGCCAATCCATAACCTGTGGCAAACGGGCTTTGGATCCTGCTCGGAGGGGACTTTCTTTTTTCACTCTTCCCAGTGGTGCCCAGCGCCAGGACAAGGGGCAATTGGCACAAACTGAAGCAGAAGAGGTTCCAGTTGAACGGGAGGAAGAACTTCTTGACTTGGAGGTGCCCGAGCCCTGGCCCAGGCTGCCCAGGGGGGCTGTGGGGTCTCCTTCTCTGGAGATCTTCAACCCCCGCCTGGATGCTGTCCTGTGTCCCCCGCTCTGGGTGAACCTGCTTGGGCAGGGGGGTGGCACTGGGGGAGCTCCCGAGGGCCCTGCCAACCCCTGCCAGTCTGGGATTCTGTGATTCTGTAATTCCTGGAAGGATGAAGATGCTGCCTGGATCGGAGCTGCTTTGCTTTGATTGGGATTTAGGACAAACCCAAACTGACCTTTTCCATGGAAGATCTCAGCTTTCTGTCAACCTTACGGCAACCTGAGCATTTCTCCATTCCAGGAAACCACAGGATCAAAAACCTTTGGTTGAAAATTTTCACTTTTTAAAGGTTTTTAATATTCTGGTGAGAAGAGCAGATACTTTCTGGAGGAGGGAAAAAAACAAACAAACAAACCAAGACTTTGCCAGGAAAAAGCTTTTCCCACAGGTAAGAGTTTGGGGATCGATTGCAGAGGTGTAAGAGTGAGGATGAGCATCGTGCCTGGAAGAGCTGGAACATGTAATTTCCTAGAAGAGCCAAAGGACACGACGTTTGGGACCCGGCACCTACCTGGCACTAACTCCTGGTCCTCCAGCCGCGTGTCTCAGTGCTTTATAACCAGACATTATGCAAAATGTTTAATCCAAGAGCTATAAATCCTCTGGTATACCCTTCTGGAGGTGATACATGCCTGAAGCTTTGCCTGTTGCAGAATAAAGGAAGTTTTTCCCTTCCTTTTTTCCCTCTCTCTCTCTCTTTTAGGAGCACCCAGGGTCTCTCTTGCTGTCGCCCTCCTGGGAATCTCCCGGCCGCCCCTGCAGCGTCCCTGATGTCCCTGCAGCCGTCGGCTTTCCAGCTCTGGTGGGAGCAAGGTGGTCACACGGAGCAGGGACCCGGTGTGCCAGATTCCGTACGAATCCCCAGCCGAAGCCTGGTCAAGCCACGTTCTCCTCACCCAGATTCCTGCTCGCTCCTATTCTGTGCCGTGGCTGACACAGATGAACAAAGAGGGATCTTTGGGCCACGCTCAATTCACAAAGTCCCCTCGGTGGAAGGCTGCCCATGTCTTTTTGTGCAAATCCTTCCCGCTCAGACGCTGTTTGATGTCTTCAAAGGGGCTATTCTTATGTTGAGAAAAGAGGACAAGTGCAGGTTTGACGAGGCTCGTCACTCAAAGCTATTTTTCACTCAGAAGAGTGCTGGTTTGGGATTAAAAAAAAAATATATATTCTGTTTTTCATAGGCTGCTATTTGGGTGAATAACTCATAAAGTCAGAACACTGCGTATTAGGGGACAAATTTGGGGAGGCGAATGGGAAAATGGCTTTTATGTATCTGGGAGGGAAATAAAACTCCTTGAACCCACAAAAATGCCTGGAGAGAATCGTCTCAGCCGAGCCAGGGGCAGGCAGCGACTTGCGGGTCAAGGCCACCCCTGGCAGCGACGGTGGGGCAGGGGAGGGCAGCGGGGCTGCCCCTCTGGGGAGCAAACTCACCGCACCACTCCCGGAGACACCGAATCTTCGTGGGTTTGCAATGTGCCAGGAGGGATCTGGCCTGAGCCGGGGGGGGTGGAATCGGTGCGGCTCCCCTTCCCACGTGGTAGCCAGCCCTGGCTGGGGTGTCCCATACCTCCACATCCTGAGCGCAGAAAGGGCTCTCAACGCTTCCCCCCTTTCTAACACCTTGAAAATTTCCCTTTTGAGCAAAGAAATAGCTAAATAAAGGAAAA
Organism: Butorides virescens; assembly: GCA_017310255.1. NCBI lineage: Eukaryota > Metazoa > Chordata > Aves > Pelecaniformes > Ardeidae > Butorides > Butorides virescens. The sequence continues at coordinate 1,395 of JADKXX010011329.1, read as the reverse complement.
AATGCCTTCGCAACGGTGGCTGCGGGGGCCCGGGAGGTGGCCAGCTCGGCCAGTCCCCAAGAGAGCGCCCGTGGATGATGCTCGGCCAGCCCCAGCGGCGGATCCAGGGGTCACCGGTCACGTCTGCCGTGGCTGCCAGCGGAGGCTGGAGGACAGCCAGGAGGGGAGGGAGGGCTGGTGCCACGCTGCGGGTGCCAGGCTGGTGTTTGCAGGGTGCACAGCATCGTGCTGCCCGGCTTGCGGGGGGCTCCTGCCCAGCCCAGGGGCTGCCTGCACCGCGTCCGACCCTTGCAGGAAATCCCCTGCCTGCGGTGGAGAAACCACCACCGGAGCCAGGGAGCACACAGAGGGCTGGCTGGAGGTTTTTTTTCTTCTGTTTTTTCATTGTAAGGGAGAGGGGAAAGCTGTCCCTTCCCGAAGGAAAGCGTGCTGGCAAGGCGCGGAGCCCTCCCCTGCCCGCAGCACTGGGGCACCGTGCTTCTGAGAAACGGGTCCTGGGGGGCCTCTTCCAAGAAAGTCGTCTCCTGCCACCGGGACCTGATTCTGCAGAAGTGGGTGTGCAGCAAACGCTCATCAGATGGGAGCCCCAGAGCCGCCTGAAAACAAACCGAGCCCTCTGGAAAATCCCAGGCCTCCAGAAGGGCTGGGTTAAGACCTGGGTTTAAGGTTAGGCACAGCCTAGGAGCCAGTCCAGCGCTCACAGTGCTCGCAGCCAGCCCTGCCCTCGCCCTTGTCCTGTTTGTCCCCTCGAGGGAAGATTTTTTGGGTGGCAAAACTGATGGTTTTACTGGGATCTTTGCTAGGGCCACCAGAGCTTGTACCCGGGGTAGGGAACCAGCTTTTCCATCACACAGAAATTCTCTGCTACAGGCTTTTCATTCAATATTTTTTTTTTTTTTTTAAAAAAAACAGTTTTCCTGTAAAAAATGAAATTATAGAAAAAAATATCCAGGTGGCGTTGAAATACTTTTCATTCCAGTTTCACCTTTCAAAATTATTTTGTCTGTCCTAAAATGGAAGTTTCAAAAAAGCTACTTTTGAAGTAAAAAAAGGAGACCGTAGAGCGGTCACACTCTGGTGCTATTGAATCTCACTGGCTTCGACACAGCGAAAAAATTTTATTTCACATGAGATTTGGAGCATCCGTCCCCAACCCTGGGCAGGTGGGACCGTCACCCCCCAAACCGCTGCTCCCAGCCAGCCGAGCCCTCCACAGCCAGCAGCGTCTGCCCGGCCTGCTCAGAGGTGGCCCCTGTGCCTGGGCGATGGTTTGGGTCCAGCATCCGCAGGGAGGTTTGGGCCCTCCAACCAGATGTTTGGGTCCAGGACCCGGGTGGTTTGGGTCCAGCACCCTGGTGCGGGCTCTGCTCCCCCAGGGCCTCTGGGGACCCTCTC
>JADKXX010011326.1:0-72332 GCA_017310255.1 Butorides virescens | reverse complement strand
TTTTTTTTTTTTTTTTTTTTTTCCTTCTTCTTTTCTTGCTGGTCTGGCAGGGAGGGCGGAAGGGGGGAGTGAGGCCGGAGGAGGAGAGGTGCGGTGCTGGCTTTGCCTTTGTAGCAGCAAGGTGGGGGGCGAGCTGTGCCCCCAGCCAGGACGGGGCTCATTCTTCCCAAAGGCGGGAGAGCCCAGAGGTCCCCGGCTTTTCTTTTGCTCGTTTAAAAGTAATGCACGTTTATGGCGCTCTGCCTCGTGTTTCCCGCTGCGGAGCGGGGTTTGGGAGCCTGAAGTATTTGGGGAAATTCTCTTATTTATGGAAGGGAGAGCTGGGGTGGTTTTCCCCCTTCGTCCCCCTTCCCCACGGTGGTTTTGAAGCACGGGAAAGCCCCCGGGTCGTGGCTGACGTTGGGGGGGGGGGGGGTGGGGGGGGCCCCGGGGGGGGGCCCCCGGGTCCCCCCCCCCGGGCATCCCCCGGGGGGGGGGGGGGGGCGGGGGGGATCCCACCTCCTCCTTGGGGATGGTCCTGGGTTTATCCCCCCCTGGCTCTGCACCGGGGCTGCCAAAATGACCCTGCCACCGCCTCGGCGTCACCTGCCACTTCTGGAAGTGGAAACTTGAAATTTCCTGTCCCGTCCGCTTTGATTTCCAGCTCCTCCGTTATGTGGGGCAGGGGGGGCACCTGGCAAACCCAGGCGGGGGGGGGGGGGACAGGACTCGGTCCTGCCCTGGAGGGACGCGCTGTGGGCATCCTCCCCGCAGAGGGATGAGCTCTGTGCAGCAGGAGGGAGAGGGGAAAAGGGGGAAAATAAAACTGGAAAGGCGCTTGGAAACCTATCGTTCGCCTCGGAAGATGTAAAAAATCCGCCGCGTGCCACTTCTGGAGACCCTGAGGCACCCGGGAGGAACGCAGGGGGGGCTGCTTGCTGGAAAATAAAACCAGGGGCCGTGGTGTCAGTTTTGCAGTGAGTTGCCATCGGGCTTGCGACCCGGTTGGGCTGGCCCTTGCTTGCCCCTCGGAGCAGCCGCGGGGGCTTTGGCCGGTAAAGCTCGCTCCTCGGCCAGCTGATGGGCGAGCGGCACGGGGAAGGGCTCGCACCCATTTTATCATCTTGCAAAACCTTCCCCCTCCCCCTGCTCGCTGTGCTGCACCTTTTAAAGTCAAATATAACTTGCAGGTCAGGATGGGGCTGGGCACAGCTTGAAAAACTTCCTAATTCCCCCCCCCCCCGCCCCCCTGCTGCAAGTGTTCGTTGTATAAAATACAGCGAAGACGCCGCTCGAGGGTTTGTTTTTTGGTTTTTGTTTTTTTTTTTTTAAACTTTTCCTAATTTAAACCCCTTTTGGCAATCGTAGAGGCAAGCCTCTGTGCTAAAACATGTTGCTGGTAATCAGGCTGCCCATGACAAAAACACATTTGCAAGCGGAACAGCATCGGGGAACGGGAAGAATTAAGAGGCAGAAGCAGCGGAGGAGGAGAGCTGCTCCCTTCGGAGGTCAGCAGCGCGATGCCGCGGAGGAAAGCGCAACCCGGCCGCCCACCACGTTTTTATTTTCTAAAGATCCTGCCGGAGCAGAGATTAGATCTGGGGACGGAGCTGGAGGGAAGTCATTAAGGGATTAGGATGCGGAGGTGGGCACGGGGCTGGCTGTAACGGTACCTGGGAACCTGGGCAAAGGAGCACTTGGCACAGGGAGTCGGGAGCCTCTCTTCTCTTCTTCTCTTTTTGGTTTTTTTTTTTTAAAGGAGGAAAAAAAAAAAAGCCTATGTCTGCGATCCGCTCTGCCGCTCGGGTGAAGCGAGCTGGTGTCGGCGTTCGCCGGCCACAGACGACACTTGCTGCCTGGCCCTTGTGCCCTGACAAGTTGGCAAAAAGTCCTTCGTGGCGTGTTCTGGTGGAAACCCTCCTCCCGCGCCGCCGGGTCCGGGTTAGCAGCAAAATCGTGGTTATTTTTTAGCAAAACAGGGAGCGGAGGGTGGCGGTGGGAGGAAATTTCTCCTGGTCCCGGCGGCTCGGCTCTGCTGGGGGCTCCTGGGTTGTGTTTGTCGGAAGCGAAAGGTGCCGTAATGAAACTTTTTTGGAAGATTACTTTCACAATCATGGGAAGGTGGGGGGAAAAAAAAAAAATTCTTTTTAAGGAACTAGAGGAGGAAAAAAATCCCATGGGGGGCCCCAGTTCAGAGGTGATTTGGAAGCTGTTTATTCTGCCTCATTGGCAAACCTCCTCCACGTGACCGGCTCCGGTGGGGAGCTGGCACCGGCTGGCCGGGAAACCGCCGACGGCGCCGGGGAGCGCCGGGATGGTCCTGGGGCTGGCGGGGAGCTGGGGAGCTACGGCCCCCCAGGGAGGAGGAGGAAGAGGAAGACCCCCGTGCGATGGGTACGTGCTCCATGTGTGCTGTGCAGGCTGTTTGGCAGCTCCCGAGGCTCGGGGCGATGCCGTCCCCGAGGGGTGATTTTGCTCGGGCACTGATGCTCCCGTTGAAACAAACACGGGGCCATGGCAGGGATCAGCCGGGATGAGCCGCTCGCCTGGAGCGGGCGGTGTTGAAACAACTTATTTCAACACCCCTTTGCCAGGTCGCTGGAGGAGCTGGGTGTTATCTGGTGGGATTTAACTGCACCGAGGCCAATAAAGGCATAAAACCCCAAGGGTGCCGACGGGGCAGCGAGCGCTTCCCGTGCGGTGGGGCAGGGTGAGCCCAGCATCGCGCTGCAGCATCGCCCTGGGGGCCAGGAGCCATTGAAGCCCTGACCCTGAACCCCCCCCAGCCGGTCGCTTGCGTCCTCTGAGCCTCGGTTTATTCTGCAAATGGTAGATTTTAGGTGAGTGTTTTCTTCTTGTCTGCTTATTGTGAATCTGCGAGCCGGGGATGTCTTTTATTTGTTCACCTGTAGCGAGATCTGGATGGGGGCCACCTCGGAGAAGCTGTCATGGGCTTGGGAAAAGATGTCTTAGCTTTAGAAAATAGGGACGGGGGAGGAAGGCTCGAGGTAGGTTGCTTCTTAATGCAAAAACATAAGAACTTGCGCTTGCGAGCGAAGGATGTGCTGGGATCCCTTCTACCCAGCGACGTTCCCTCCTCCTGGTGGCCCCTTGGCTTTGGGTTTCTGCCTGCGAGTTGTCCGCTGCGGCTCGTTAGTGGGAATGTGTTTGCCCAGTGACTTTCTGCCAGTGCTTTGTGGCCCAGGGAGGGGCAGCTCGCTCGGGTGCTGGAGCTTGTGCTGGGCTCGCAGCTCGGTTGGGTGCCACCCATCACGTGCCGGGGTCATGGCGCATCGGTTGGGTTGGCCACCATGGGATGGGGTTTCCAGCACGGGTGATCCCACTTTGGCCATGTGGTCCTGGGTGCTGCTGGGAGGATGCTCCTGGCTGCAGGACTGTCCCCAGACCTCACTGGGATGTGAGGCTTCAGGGGTGCCTTGGCTCCCAGATTGCTCGATGGTTTCATCCCCAGCTCCTGGGGGATGGAAGCGCCTGGCCAGGATGGCAGGGGACATCTCGCTGCCTCCCGGGGTGGGAGGAAGGTGCCTCACTGCAGCACTGGCAGAAGGCCCTGGGGTTGTTTGGGGCTCGGGGTGGCCACAAGGGTGTCAGAGGAGCCACCCTGGCCCCTGGGCAGGGGCGATGACTTATGGCAAGAAATACCCAGCAGAGGTGAAGTTTCTTGTTGAGCTTTGGGAGGTTTTGGCTGAACTGAACCAGGGCTTGGGCAGGAGTGGTGGGCAGAGACCTTGTACTGGGGAGGGAAAAACCCTCTCCCGTGGCCTGGGGCTTCCCGTACGGTGTTGTGTCCCCTCTGGGTGCCACTTGCTGGGTTGTGTCCTGGTGGCCACCGCTCCACAGAGCTGCATGGCACCGGGAGCCCTTTTGGAAGGGCTGCTCCGGCTGGAGAAGTGCACCCCAAAACTCACTGCTCTTAAGCATGACGTGGAAGCAGCGCGGGATCTCGATGCCTTGAACAAAACCAAAAGGCTCTTTAGCAACTCACTATTGGGGTGTTTGGGGTTTTTTTGGACATGTTCCCCCTTCTCCCAGGGGAGCTCCATGCACCTGGCAAGGGGCCAGTGGTGCTGAGCATCCTCTGGCCCCGCATCCCTGGCCCAGCTCCCAGCTGGGAGAGAGGCAGGAGGAGGTGGTGAGATGCTTTGTGCCACGGAGAGGGCTTCCTGGCGGGTGCCCATCACCCAGTGGGATGGGTCCTTCCTCCAGAGTCAAAAGTCCCCCAGCCGATCCCTCCGGGATGCGGCCAGACCGGACAGCGGGAGGGAAATTCCCTGGAGCGTGGGGTAACTCGGATCTGGAATGCAAATACGGCATCATTGGGCCTATTAAAAAATGGAAGAAGGGGAGAAAATAAAGGGGGGGGGAAGAGTGTCCCATAACTTTTGTGGCAGAAAATATGGATTTTGAAAATGTGCTGTGCCAGGCGTAGCTGCAAACCCCCCGTATTTTGCTGAGATGGGTTCAGGTTGGGGCAAAGCCGTGCTTTTTATCAGGTGCCATCTCCAGCTTTGCCCTTCGCTGGGGTTGTTCCCAAAGTATTTACGCTTTCTCCTCTTAGTTCCCCCCAGTGAAGTCGCTTCGCTACCGGAGCGGTGCCACATTTATTCCGCATTTCTGCGGGATGTGGTTTGTTCTGGTCTCCCCCTCCCCATCTCCTGCTCGCGTTGCTGTGCCCTGCGCTCGGGAGCGGGGTTCGGGGAGCCAGGCTCCGACCGCTCCGCCTGGCGCAGATGTTTGCCGTTAATAAATTAAAACCTCAAAACTGACATGATTTCTCATTTGGAAAACAAAAGGGGCATTTGTCCCCTGCTGTGCAGGTAAATCCGGGGTTGGAAGGGGGGAGGAGGAGGGTGCTGCTGCGCGTCCCATCGCTCCCAGTTTGTCTCAGCCTCTCAGCACCCGTGGTCTGGAGCTCTCGTGCCTTGGTCCTGTTCCCATCCCTCCGGCACTGGGTGGCGGTGGGTTTGTGGGGTGCTGCTTGCAGGGGGGTCTGGGTTTGACAGCGGAGCCGTTGCTCCTGTGTGCAGGTGCGGGGCAAGGAGCGGGTGAAGGAGAGGAATGGGCAGGCTGGGGTGCGTGGGTCGGATCCTGCACCCGTGCAAACCAGACTGGGGTCGGAGCGATCCTGGTTTCCGCAGCAGACCCCAATGGGTAGGGGTGAAACCACCGAAAGCACGCCGAGCCCTGGGAAGGGCTCCGGAGCCGCCTGCGCCGGGGGGTGCTGGCGCTTTGGGTGTGGGGTCCCCTCCGTCCTCGGAGCTGGGCTCGGTCACCTCCTGGGAAGGGGTCAAGATCAGGCGCTCCCTTCTCGGGTGCCTGCAAAACTCCAGCAGATCCGGCAGCAGGGGGGTCGGGCCGTGGTTTTGAGCATCACACCCGGCTGCTGGAGTCCTGGGGGGTTGCTCGGGTGGGTTGGGGGCACGCAAGGCTGGAGAGAAAAGGTCCCTGACGTGCACCGGGTGCAGGGGGACCTGGATGAGGTTCTCCTCGCTTTTTGGCCCCTCTGCACGTGGTTTCTGGCTGGCGCAGGGACATGGGGGCATCGCTGCTGGGTACAGGGTGGGCAAGTGGGTGCCAGCCCCCAGGTGCCCCTCGGGGGCTTGTCCAGCCTGCAGAGGCATCTGTGCAGTCTCAGGGCAAATCTCCCCAAATTTGGGATTTGTTGTGTACGTTGGGGAGGGGAGATGCCTGGTCAATGTGCTCCTGAGAGAAACGGGTAAAGGAAAATGTCCTAAAATCCGTCCCGGCGAGGGGTGGGGGTGCGAGCGTGCTGGAGAAGCCCCGCTCAGGGATTTCTGGCCAAGCTCCGCTCCCGCGGTGCGACAGGGGGTGCGTTTCACCCCTCTTTTGCCGTAACGACAGGCGGAAGATTTGTGCTGAAATTTGGGTCTGAGTTTCCCCGGCTCCTCTGCTTGCCCTGGCAGCGGCGTCCGGTGCTGTGGGGCCCAGCCCCACTCCTTTTAACAGGATGGATCCCCGGGGCCGGTCTCTGCCTGCCCTGAAGGATGCTTGGGACTCTCTGGATAGGGCGAGCAGGTCGGGGTCAGCACGGCTCTATTCGGGTTATTCATGCTTCTCCTTTTAAACCAGGTTTTTATTTATACCTAGCGTGGCAGAATCTGCTTTTAGGGCTTGTTTCAAAAGCTCTTGAAGTCTTTCCCTTGATGCTGGCGGGCTCGAGCCCTGAACAAATGTCCTTTTCCCTGGGAAGTAGAGCAGCAGCTCCGAATCTGGGTCAAACTTCGGGGCTGTCGGAGCGGCCCCGTCCGCAGATCAAACGCCGCCTTGTTCCCGCACCACGCAGGTATCGCACCGACACCGGCATCGCCGGCCGTGCGGCTGGGCAAAAGCAGCACTGGAGCGATTTCCCCGTGGGTTATAGAGCTGGTGGTTCTCAAACACGCTCTGATGAAAAGGCCAGTCCGTTTAGAAATGCAGTGAGATGAAGTTTAATGGGCGAGGGGGCTCATCTGAGGCTTGATGCTGGCTTTGGGGAGCATCGGTGCCGCTGAATTTCCAGCTGTAGATTTGGGCTGCTGCGGGAGGAGATGGCGGCGGTGCCCATCCATCTGGGAGAGGGACAGAAGGACAGACCCCTGTCCCCCGCCCTCAGTGGGGATGGGCATCTCCTTTCATTGCAGGATTGGTCCTTACCCACCGCAGCGGAGATCTCCGCTGGTCCTCGCTGTTGCAGATACAAATGCTCTGGGAATCGCCCTGGGGCTGGGAATGAGCAGGGAGTCGCTGGTTTTCACCAGAGGTTTAAAATAATAATTGATGTTTTAAAACTCCTGGCAGCGGGCAGGCGCTGTCGTCTGCACTGGGGCTGCTGGCACGGGCAGGTACTGGGGGCTCGTGGACCGGTGCAAGTTGGGTCGTGTCCCTGGGGGATTTGGGGACCAAGACTGTGTCCGCTTCATGTCTTGCCTGATGCTGTATCCCGGTGTCGTGTCATCCCATGATGTGATGATTTTTGGTCCGGGGAGGAAAGGGGACATCCCTTGGGTTGGTGCCCTGCCTGGGGCCGCCGGTGACGGACCCCATGGCACCACGTCTTACAGCCGGTGATCACGGAGCGCTCGCTTCCCGCCCCGGGGAGGGGGGGGATGCGCTTTGGGCACGGGGAGGGGGGAGAGGGCTGTGTGCGACCCGGTCTCAGCGGGAGATGCGGAAAGCTGATGTGACCTGACTGCGGAGGAGCGGTGCCGGCGGGGAGCCCCGAGCCGTGGTGCAGCTGCGGTGGGGCTGGCGCCGAAGCTTCCCCCCGTGTGCACCCAGCGTGGGGTGGGCACCCTCGCCTGCGTCCCCGTGCAAGAGCCCGTGCATGGGTGCCCGAGGTTTCTGGGTTCCCCACCAAAGCAAGCAGCTTGCGATCCCCGAGCTGGCCTGCCTTGCTGCGGTTCCCATCAGCCGGCGGTGAGTCCTGGGTACCTCGAGCCCCCCCTTCTGCCCCGGCACCCATGGGTGCTCACAGGGCCCCTGGGACTTGGCAGCCAAGAGCTGCAGGCCTGGGCGAGGTGTGGGGTGTTACAGCTTGCAATCGGTGAATCATAAACTAATATTTTGAAGAATGAGGATTATTTTTAAGAGGGGTGGAGGGGGGAAAGCCCTACGATCTTTCAGGTGTGCTTTGTAATGAGTGCTTTGTATCTTACACCATGTTAATGGTAGCGATCCCCTGGGTTCTCACAGTGCTGGCTGTCCCATGCCAGCGGGAAGGCACCGGTGGCTTCCTTGGCCACTGCAGCACGGCCACTTCTGGCCCGGAGCATCAGCAGCCACCGGAGCGCTGCTCCTGGGTGTCGTTGCACCCTGAAGCTGGGCTGGTTCGGGGAGCTCAGGAGGAAGCATTGCCCGCTGCCTGGGATGAGCAGGGATTTGGGAGGCGCAGATCATCTCAATTCACTTGGTCCTTCCATAGCTCTGTCCCAATCCATAAGCAGGGATGTGCTGCCTGGATTCAGGAAGATGCTGTGCCCCTATGTGCGGTCTGGTAAGGGCTGAGCAGCTCTGGAAGGATGCACAGGGCTCGGGAGCCTGGATGGATCGGCTTGACCTGGGAACGCCGTGGGTGACACCACAGTGACGCTGTGGGACCAGATCACCTTCCCGTGTTGCTGGCCTGGCAGCGGTCCAGAGGGATGCTGGAGCCACGGAGGTGTGCTGCCATCCCGCCGGGAACGGAGGGGAGAAGCTCTTGCTGCATCCTCGGGTGCGCCGGGCGAAGCATCGGCCTCCCGGACTCCCTGGGAAGAGGACGCGATGGCTGCACGTGGCTCCTCCAGGTCACACGGAGAAGGAGCACGGGGGGACCCTGGTGATCTCTTGGCTTCGGCACAGGGTCTGCACGGGGAAACGCTTCCCCTGGCCGGAGGGATGCTCCACGCCTCTCCGCTGAGCCTTACCCTCTTCCCAAACACCCGAAATGTTGAACGCGCCTTCCCGCTCCCCTGTGCGGGCTGCGTGGCCTTGCAGCCGCCCATCGCCGTTCCCAGTGCAAGACCCCGGGACAGCCCGGCCTCTCTGCTGAGCACTCCGCTTCCCAGCTTTTAAGAAAGCACTGGAAAAATTGCTCCTGTTATTCCGGTCGCTGCTCTGAGCAGAGATGTCGGGGCTGTCAGGAGCCGCGTTCGTCTTCGGGGCTGCGGTTTGCTCCGCGTGGGTGCCGAGGCTGCTGTGGGGGTGCCGGGTGCCCGGGCAGACTGGGAGACACTGGGTCCGTGTGAGACGGAGCTGAGCTGTGCAGAAATAAAATCGGGAAGGTTGAAACTGCCGGGACCAGCTCTGGTGGTGGCTGCGAGATGGAGCCGGCCTCGGGTCATGCTTGCCTCTGATTTGGATGCAAAAAAAATGGACTTCAGACCAGGAGTTTGAAAATGCCCAAGGATAGTTCTCCCCCCCACCGCCTTTTTTCTTCTCCCTCCTCGTGAGCAGCATAATTTCTGGATGGAAACCAGGCTTCTTCCTGCATAGAAATGGGATTTGCGGTGGAAAGCATCAATGTGCAGCAGGGAGCGCATTAAATAGAGCGTTTTCTGGATGAATTTTTGCACAAACATGACGGAGTCTGGGAAAACTTGCAGCATCCGAGTTCCTCCCTTCTGTTTGATAGGCACCGCGGAATTTTTTTTTTTTTCTCTCCCCTCTGGATTATTTAAAGGCCAGAAGAGACTTTTAGCAGCCTCCAGTCTGCCTTCATGCAAACTCAGCTGGAAAATTTCACCTGGGGTCCGGCACAGAGCAAGCGCACGGGGGCTCGCGTCCCAGTGCTGCATCCCTCGGGGCCGGAGGCTTCGCTGGCGCCGATGGCCCCGCATCGCTCCTCGTCCTGGTCCCTGCCCTGCTCCAGGTCATTTCTGCCGCCTCGGCTCTGGCCCTTGCCCTTTGCAGCCTCCCCTGAAGGGACGGGGCAAGGAGTGCTCCTGCAGCTTGGTTTTATTTTTATTTAAGAGGTTCCCCCTTAAACACACCCTTGCTGGGAGCCTTCCTCCGCCCCGGCACTGCCTTTACCATTCCCAGGGCTGCTGGGGGCCAGTGCCACAGGGCAATGGGCACCTTTATCCTGGGCAAGTCGGGATGCTTCTCCGTGGCCCTCCTCTTCCTCAGCTTGCGTGGGGTGATGCCCTCAGTGGCTCTATCCGAGAGGAGGAGCACTCCTCTTCCTCGGGTGCCCAAGGCTCCGGTAGGCGGGTGCTTCGATGGGGACACCCGTGGGCGTGGGACCGTGTTCAGGCTGTCTGCGTGCAGAAGGGATGGAGGTGATTCTCCGGGTGTGCAAGGGCACGCTGGGTGTGCAAGGGCGTGCTGGGTGTGCAAGGCATCTTGCGTGTGCCCCGGGTGGGCCTGGGGCTCTGCTGCAGCAGAAGGGCCGGATGAGATGTGCGCCGTGGGTGCGTATCCCTGCCGCGTGTGTTGCTGGTGGGGTAAAAAAATAACTGTGGGGGCTGGGAAGGTGGGCAGAGACTTCAGCCCGAGTCGGGATTTATAGGGAGAGGCCGGAGGAGCCTTTGCAAAATGCTGGTGCGATGCTGGCCCCGTCCCGGCCGCTGGCGCTGGGCTGGGGAGCGATGCCCGGGAGCTTCGCTGGGGCTGCGGGCTGGGTAGGGGCACGTGTGTGTGTGTGTGCACAAGCGTGTGTGTGCACAAGCGTGTGTGTGCATGCACGAGCAAGAGTGCGTGAGTGTGCATGCACAAGCATGTGTGTGCGTGTATGAGCAAGCATGCATGAATGTGTGTGTGCAAGCGTGTGTGTGCATGCACAAGCAAGCATGCATGAGTGTGTGTGTACAAGCGTGCGTGTGTATGCATGAGCAAGCATGTGTGTGTGCACAAGCGTGCATGTGTGCGTGTACGAGCAAGAGTGCATGAGTGTGCATGCACAAGCATGTGTGTGTGTGTACGAGCAAGCATGCATGAATGCGTGCGCAAGCGTGTGTGTGTATGCATGAGCAAGCATGCGTGTGTGCGCACGAGTGTGCGTGTGTGCGTGTAGGAGCAAGTGTGCATGACTGTGTGTGCACAAGCGTGTGTGTGTATGAGCAAGTGTGCATGAGTGTACATGCACAAGCAAGCGTGCGTGTACAAGCAAGCGTGCGTGTGCACAAGTGTGCGTGTGTGTGCACAAGCAACCATGCATGTGTGTGCACAAGCGTGCGTGTACGAGCAAGCATGCATGAGTGTGCGTGCACAAGCGTGTGTGCATGCACAAGCATGTGTGTGTATGAGCAAGCGTGTGTGTGTGTGTGCACGAGCGTGTGTGTGTGCCCACACGTGCACCACTGCCCACACCACCGCCCGGGTCCCTGTGGCCGCTGCCTTTGGGCTCGGCGCTGGCTGCAGATGCAGCCCGTGCCCCACCAGCGACGGGAGGTGCTTTTAATTATTTTAATAGGATTTGGGGGGTGGGGGGTGGGACGTGTATGTCCTGAAGATCCCCCATATCTTAAAAACCTCGTCCCATGTGGAAGTGCAGCGCAGCTCCTGACAGCGAGTTGTGCGTGTTGGGAATGACACGTTCTTCCTCCTTGTTTGTGGGTTTGGTTTGTTTTTTGTTTTTTTTTTTTTTTTCTGGGAGTTTGGAGTTTTTGGTTTTTTTTTTTTTGTTCTTCATGAATTTTTTCCCCACCCTATTCATTATCATTTTTGTTAATTAGATTGTGATGGGGAATGGTCTCTATTCAAAAGAAAAACCTCTGAGAGATGTTTTTACAAGTGCGTGTGCGTTTCGGGGCGAGGGGGGGGGAGAGAGCAAAGATGCTTGAAAGAAATCATTTTAAAAATAATTTCTTCATAAAGCTCTTTAAAAAGAAAAACCCAGGTCCCCTTCCCCCACCACGGCCACCTCCCCTCAGCCCCCCCTAATTAAACGATTTGAATTTTCACGTTAACCGCTTGGTGCTTCCTCGGCGCCTCAGATGATTAGAAAGGGATATTCATTTATGCCTTTTAAACGCCGCCCCGATTAAAATCAGAGAGATTTTTTCCTTCATCAAAATCTAACATCCTTGAAAAATTAATTTGATGCCTCTTGTTATCAATTAATTGAATCTCGTTGGGAGAGAGGCTTGTACGGCGGGTGGTTGGAGCTGGCCCTTCTGTTCTTAGTTGCTTTCCCCCCCTCTCTTCTCCCTTCTGCTGCTGCTTCCAAACACTGTGACATTATAAAACTCTGCCTTTTTTTTTTTTTTTTTGTTATATATATTATTTTTACTCATCTCATAAAATAAATGAATAAAACTTGGTCTCTCTTCCCACCCTCCTCCCCCATTCCCTTGAGTTCCTCTTGTATGAAAGACCCTTTTTTTCCTTCCTTTCTCTCATCCCTCTCTCCTATAACTTCCGAGGCAGGGGGAGAGAAAGAAAGTTGGGGCTTTAGCAATTTCTCGGCGTAGCAAAGCGGCCAGGGTCCGTCTTTCTTCCTTTCTTTAACGGGGGATATTGGATATTTCATTTGAATCTCCCTCTTTTCAATTAAAAGTGCACAGCTCCTTCTCTTACAGCCGCTCTATTCTCCTCCTCTGGCTCGGCAGCCGGAGAAGCGATTTTCCTTTCTTTAATATTTCAACTCTTCCCCGGAGACGGGCTGCCTATGGTTTTTTTTTAATAGACTTTTTCTCCCTCTATTAAACTTTTCCAATCTTCATCCCCCCCCCCCCTTTTTTTTTTTTTCCCCCCTCTTTAAAAAAAAAAAAAAAAAAAAGAGAGGGGAAAAGTTATAAAATTTGAAGAACTGGGTCATTCGGGAAGTTATTGAAATAACTTAAAAAATAGGCGTTTGCTTTGGTTTTGCTCTCCCTGGGGTGAATCCACCTGGGTTACTTTTAGATCCAGGCGCTTCTTTGGTGCCTTGTTTATTTATGTCCCGTCGTGGATTTGGGGCTGGAGGTTTTGGGGCAGTTTGGCGATAACTGGAGGGAGTGCCGAGGGCGTCCCCACTTGGGGATGGGAGGTGGGTTTGGTTTTTTCGAGGAATGAATCTGTGCCGACGGTCGTGATGCCCACGGGGTGTGGGCGCAGGGGATGTGGAGGGGGGGGGTGCTTCCTCCGTGGGCTCCCCATGGATGGTGGGGGACGAATCCCCCCGTCTGGGGCCCTGGGCGAGGGGTGATTTGGGGCCAGGGCCAGCCGCGTGGGCGTCCCCCCGGGTCCATGTGCTGTCCCGTCCCATGGTGGCAAGGGGGTCTTGTGCCAAGCTGGATTTGGGGGTCCTACAGGTGAGAGATGCTGTTGCCTGTTGCCAGCCCTGCCTGTCCTCGCTTGGGTACCTCCTCCGCTCCCGTGCGGGGTACCCAGGATTTTGGGGGTGTTCTGCGAGACGCTGGGGCACAGGGTTGTGTCTGCGCTTCGGGATGTTTTTCCTTTGAATTCCCATTTGGAATGCATTGGGCAGAAGGAAAGCAAGTTTTTTGGTGGGGGGGGGGGGAATGAGAAATTGGGGTCTGCTCTGACCTCCCTCCCTGCTGCCGGGCTGGATCCTGGCACCGCAGCGGCAGGTGTAGCTCCATGGGGGCTTCCCCAAACTTTGCCCCCCATCTGCCAGGGCGCGGATGCTGGACCTGCACCCCGACCCCCGGGGATGCTCCGGCACGGCATCAGTGAACCCTGGCGGGTGCAGACCACCAGCACCCACCCAGCCGGCACCCACCGAGGGCGCTGCCCCGCTCGGGGTCCCCCTGGGCCCACACATGCGGCTCCGGAGCAGCGAGGCAGGAGCCCCCGTGCACCACGTCACTATTTAATTAGACGTCCCTGATTAACAAAACTTGGCGTTCGGCTTCCTCCTGCCCTCATCTTTCCTGGCTCCGAATCAATGGCTTTGATATGCTAATTAGGGAGTAATTTAATTTCAAAAGGCCGCAATTAACAAGGGTGTTGTGGACATGCTGTAGTTAAGCAGCGTAATCTAATTTGCATTAGTAACAAGCAGGGACTAATTAGAAGCTTAATTAGACACTTAGACGGCTCTTGTGTTTACTTTCTTAATGAGATGGAGTGGGGCTCTTTTTTTTTTTCTTTTTTTTTTTTTAATCTTTTCAAGAGCACAGCAAGGGAAGCGCAGGATGGAGCTGGATGGAGCAGCATCCCTGGCGCCCGGCACGTGCCCGGCACCGGCCCAGCCCGCCTCCGGCCAGCCCCGTGTCCATGCCGGATGGGATTTTATTTTCCTTGAAGTTTGGCAGGGAATGGGCGACGTGCCAGCCAGCCGTCGGTGTCTCCGGGAACGCCCCGTGTCCCCATGCTGGGTGGCTTCGCTGGGGTGGGCACCGGGCAGAGGATCCCCCGTGGGGTTGGCCACGGCCGGGGCGTCCTCGCCGCTGCGTGGGAGAGCGAAGGATGCTCCGAGGGAGCCGTGTGTCGGAGAGGCAGGTGGGCTCGCCAGGACCCAAGCAGGATTAGTGCCCTGTCCCGCCGGCCGGCACGGCACGGTCCCGGCAGCTTCCCCCATTGGTGATGCCCGCGCTTCCAGGCGCGCTCCTGGCTCTTTGAGTGAGGTGACCCCCCTTTTTGGGGAGAAAAACCCCACTCTGGTTGTTCTCGCTTGATTCCCGTGTAGCAGCAAATGCTCCCCGCTGCCTGACGGTCACCGGTGCCTGCGAGCGTGGCCGGGGCGGCGAAGGCGTCGTGGTGGGCGGGCGAGGAGAGCCGCAGGGGTGAGGGTCTGCCCGCCGGCCAGGGCCAGCGCCTGCAGGTTGGTTCTTCCCAAAGAAGTTGCTGGGAGCGAGATGAAAGTGGGAGATGAAAGTGCCCAGAGGTGAGATCCCATTAAAGCGGTGCCCGGGCTTAGCCAGTCCCTGGTTCCTTAAATCTCTTCTAATTTACAGTAATGCTCCAGATTCGTTTCAGCTCCCCCAGACTTTTATTTTAATCCCCTTTCCACATTTCCATGTGTTTATGTGTTAATTAAAGGGTAAAAAGCCACTCTCCGAGCCATCCCGGCTGCTGCTTCTCTTCAAGCCGAAGCCTTTTAAGATTAGCGAGCCACTTCCTAAAGCCTGGCGGTGCCGGAGCCGGGCAGGCAGGTTGCTCAACTTTCTGTAGCTCTGAGCAGATCCAGTGCCTGGGATCGAGCCTCCCTGAGCCCTTATCTCCTCCCGGCCGTGCAGAGGAGCATCCCGCAGGACTTCCGACGGCTTTGGTGGGATTTGCTCAGTCCATGCTCCTGCATCTCCTGCCGGTACCCGCAGAAGAGGCTGCTGGCACGCCTGGCTCCTGCTGCCGGAGGGAGAGCCCTTGCCATGCCGTGGGGCAGCCCCCCGCTCCCCAACAGGTCTTGGCAAGGCTGGAGCTGGGAGGAAGTGTCTAGAAAACGGCTTTGGGGCTGGGATGCGGTGGGATGGGTGGAAAAAGCCTCCGGAGCATTGCAGGAGCGGGCAGCTCGTAAACGCGTGGTGTCACTTGTGCTGTTCCTTGCAAAAGGCGGTTCGGTGCCGGGGGCTTGCTCGGCAGGCGGAGGCGTGGAGGGGAACGTTTTCCCACTGGCGTTTCCCACTGTTCGTCCTCATCCCTCCCGGGCGGTGGTTTTGGGCTGGGGGTGCTCTTTGGGTTTGCATCTGGGGAAACCGCGGCCAAGGGGCACCCGCTGCCATCGGCGTGGGGATGGGGACAGGGGCTCGAGGACGGGGACCCGCTGGCAGCGGGGAGGAGGCGCCCGTGATGCCGGGTCTGTACGTGGCCCTGGCCCTGCCAGCAGCCCACGAAGGGCAGCCCAAAGTTACGGAGCCCCTGAGGACGGCGGTATTGAGGATATTTAAAAATAGGAGATGCAGCTAAAATAGGCGTTCAGGCAATTGCTTCGTAGGAGCTCGTGGTCTTGGCTGTACCTGTTTCTGCAGGTCCCGGGGGCTGAGTGCTATTAATTTTCACGTCCGTGGAGCTGGATCGGGTGGAGAAGCGGCATCGCTTCGGGTGGGTTTGGATGCCTCAAAATTTGCTGGGAGCTTTTGGGGAGAAACAGCTCTGTAAATGCTTTTGTCTCCTATTCCTGCTCCTAAAGACCCCGCGTCCTTTGGTGCAAATCTTTGCTTTGAGTCCGCCGGCTCCCTCGCCGCCGCGTTCGTCCTCCCCTTTCTGCTGGGGCTCCGAAAGGGCGATGCCGGGCTCCGAAAGGGCGATGCCGGGCTCCGTGGTGATGCTGGGCTCCATGGGCGATGCCAGGCTCCGTGGCACGGCACACACGTGGTGCTCCCACGGGACCCCGGGGCGCGTGGCACACGCGTGTGGAGCCCACGTACGCGCGGCGGGAGCCCTGTCCTCCAGCCCCTCCGTGCCCTCCCTCGCAGGGAAGCTCCGGGCATCCATCAGTCTGTTAATTGCGCTAATTAGAGAGTGTGGAGGTGTTAATTGGAAAACCCTGGTATCGTGCCTGTTGGGGGGGGGGGGGGGATGTCAATAAAAATGAATTGATGACTTGGCATGGCGCGTGCACTTTACAGGTTAGTGGCGAGTCAGGGGATGTCAAGGAAATGTTGCTGCTCAGATGAAGCAATTGTTAATTAAAAAGCGACGGTAATTAATATACTCTTATTGCCATATGGTACTGCTGAAGGCAGGGGGATTCTTTACTGCATTTGTAATTCTCCGGTTCCTTTTCTTTGTCCTGTGAAAGGTGCGCATTTAAGTAAAAGGGGGAGAAAAAAAAAAAGGCAGAGTGCTTATTCCGTGCAGTGATTTTGAGTCTGAAATGGTAATTAGCAATCGCAGCTTCTGTTGCTCTTTGCCATCAGAGGGGTCTCCTCCCCTCCCCTTTTAAGTAAAACCATCCTTTTCTACTTTATTTTCTACTTTATCTGGGTGTTGCATCTTCTGCGATGACTGCCTGGACAGGGTCCCTGCCTTTATGCCTGGGGGAAGGTCTGATCCTGATTAGACCCCTCTGGATACCAGTGTGTGGAGAATCCCTAAAATATTGGATGTGTTTGAACTAAAATAGATGAAAAGCCGGAGCTGGGATGCTGCAGAGCTCTCCTGTCTGTGTGCAGGGATGCACGTGTGCTCCGGCGCTCGCAGCCGGTCCTGCAGCTGGGTTTTGCTCTTCCCAACGCGGCTTCAAGCCGTCCCGGCTCAGCCCCGGCTGGAAAGGCTCTCATTCCTAATTTAAATCGTCTTTATAACATTGCAGACACTGGCTTCGGTTTTTTGGTTTTTTTTTTTCTTTAAGGTTTTGTAAAACTTTTATATGAATGGAAATATTTTCATTATTATTATTACTTTCTTTTATTACTTCCCTTGTAGTGTTGGGAACCCAGACAACACACCAGCATCCCAGTAGGGTTTGCGAACGGGAAGTCGAGTTTTACTAGACTTGGAGAGGGAACCCAACTGGCCTGGTGTCCCGGGCTGCGGGAATCACCCGGCTGGACCCCAGCGCCGGTTCCTCTGCTCCAGCGTTCTCCCTCTGGCAGGGGCCGGGGCCGGCAGAGCAAGCCCACGGTTACAGCTCCTCCACCAGAAGAGATTTCCTAATTCCCAATAGTTAAGCTTCAATTTATGCCCCGAAGCCAGGAAAGTTTTATATCCTTTCCAAAACTTTTTTTTTTTTTTTTTTTTTTTCCCTTTTTTAATACTTCCTGTTGTAACTCTGGATATTCTTGTTCTCCATATAAAAGTCAAATCCCTTTTTGAATCCTGCCGAGTTTCTGGCCCTGGTGATGCCTTGTGACTGCCGGACACAGGCAGAGCTCGGCTTTCCCCACGGGGCCACTCGCCCGGCCGAAACACGGAGCAGGCGGCGGGGTTTCGGAAGGAAAATGAGAAAAGTAACAGCAATAATTTAATATTTCTGCAGGCTCTTGTTTGACATCGGGGCGGGGGGGGGGGAAGGAGCAGATGTAGTTTTTGAAGGCGAAAGGGGTTTTCTTTCTTCCAGCTTTTTTGCTCCTAACGCAGCATCCCTAGGCGAGCGTCCCGTCCTTTCCCGATCCCTCCTGGGGAAGCTGCTCCGACCGCGCCGCGCTCTCGCCCCGGCACCCCAGCTCCCGCGCTTCCCACAAAACCAAAGCCCAGTAATCCCGTTAACCTTGAACTCTCCCACCGCCACCGGTGTGTCACCCCGCGCGGGTTTGGTAGTGCCAGGACGGCAGGAGGGAGCCGGCAGCTCCACATGGGAATTAATGTCAGTCATGTACCCTGCGGAAATGACTTTTGAAATGCATATAATCTCAAACATGCAAATGAGAAGCTTGCTTCACCCTGTTTAATATGAATGATCAGCTTCTGAATAGCTATTATTACACGCCACATTTCAGCAATTATGTTGTTCGCGGTTTGTCTTTCTGTCTTTTGGGGCGGGGGGGTGAAGACGGGGAGGGGGGGAAGAGAAGAAAAAGGGAGAAACAGTATTTCTTCTCCCCGTCCCTCTTTCTTTATTCCCCTCCTGTTTCAAACTCGCTGGCCGGCTGCACGTGGCAGTGGGTGCACACCGATCCCGCTCCGGCACCCGCCGGTGGGGAAGGAGCCGGCGTGGATGAGATGAACCCCGGCGTCCTCGGCTTTACCGCAGAGCAAAGTGTCGGGAAGGGGGGAGAGACACTCGGCTCCCGGGGGGCTTCCCGCACCCCGCTCCATGCCTGTCAGGGCTGGATGTGGCCCCGGGGGGCTCGGCGGTTGCTGGCTGGAGTGGCAGGGTTTGGTGCTGGCTGCGGTGGTGGCTTCTCCTCCGGTGCCAGCCCAGATCCAGGAGTTTCCCCCAGAATGGGGACCCTCGGGTTCACAACCAACAACCTGCCTGCTACTCAAACCCAACGGAGCAAAGACTCTTCGTCTCGTCGCTTTGAAACCAAGCCCTGTAACTCCTGGGGAGTCCCTCCCCTATCCTATCTGCCTTAATTTAAATAGCATTTAAGACCAGGGGGGTAAGGGATGCGCTTAACAGCCAGCTCTTGTGCAGCTGGCCCTGCATTGGGGTGCAAGCAGCTTTTCCAGCCTGCAGCTCGCCCGGTGGTTTCCCCCAGCTTGGCGTGGTGGCTTGGGAGCTTGTACTGGCCGAAGGGGGCTCTGGACGCTGCCCCGAGGCTGCCAGCATCCCACAGCTCTGCTCCCGGGGTCGCTGCAGCGTGCACGGGCACCCTTGCCAAGGCAAACCCTGCAGCTGGAGCCCGGGGAGTTCTGCCCTTGTGCCCCGGGCGTAACGGGGCGATGGGCAGGGAGAGGTTACAGGGATAAAACCCATCCACAGAGTCAAAGTGTTGCCCTGTTGCCTTGCAGAGGGAAGCCTGGAATTGCATGAAACGAAGCTCAAGAGCCGCAAAACGCGGCCGCTGGGGGCTTCTGCGGGGCTGAAAATGCAGTGGGTGTTGTAGCCCCTGCACCCTGGTTGAAGGGTAAAGCGCCTGGCTTGGTCCTCTGAGGGCACCCGAGGGGTACGGCAGGAGCAGGGGGTGCACGGAGGCGTCTGGGAGAAAGGGAGGATTTTCCAGCTGGTGTCTGGAGCGCCGCCGGGCTCTCACTTTGCCGCGTCCCAGCTCCGTGGTACCTTTGGGCTTCCTTGACCTGGCGGCAAACTTTCTGCCGGGTGTTTTTTCCTGCTGGGAAGTGCTGGTTTGCTGGGAGCTGAAGCGCTTGGTGGAAACGTGTCAACTTTGTTGAGCTTTTCACGGTGAAATATGTGGCGCAGGCTCCGCGTGCTTGGTGTGCAGCCTCGCCGGGACTTCAGCTTTGCTGTCTCCAGCATCTCAAAGTGAAATATTTTGGAATTCTGTGAAAAATGCCTGGATTCCTGGGGTTTTCTGTCTTGCATCATGCTGGGAGAAAGCTGAAAGCATGGTGTTTTCCTAAGGGACAGGTTGCACTTGCTTTGCCCCGGTGCTGTACGAGGGCCGTCAGCGTGTTCATGGCAGCTCACGCTGCTGCACGTTTATTTTTTGGAGTAAATTGACCGCAGCTAAAACTGGCCGGGGTTTGCCATCCCCTCCTGCATCTCCCTGCCGGACCTCGCAGGGATCAGAGGTGGGGCAGGACGAGGATGGGGCACGGGGCCGGCGGAGGTGGGGATGCCGACCAGGGGTTTCGGACTTTCTTCTCAGCCTCTGCTCTCTCCTCCTCCTCCTCCTCAGGTCCTGCTAGCAAGTCATGATGGTTGAATCTGCCTCGGAGACGATACGGTCCACTCCCTCCAGCCAAAACGGGGTCAGCAGCCTCAGCAACCAGCCCGATGGCGGCGGGGGCGGCGCGGGCGGCGGCGGAGGGGGCGGCGGGCGCGAAGGAGCCGCCGGTGGGGAGACCAACGGCGAGATGAGCCCCGTGGAGCTCCTGCACTTCCAGCAGCAGCAGGTAGGAGGGACGCCCCAATTCCTTCTCTTCCCTGCCTTGCACAAGGCAACATGGAAGCAGCTCCTTCCAGGATTTGATTTGGGAGCAACACCCGGGTTTACCCTCCTCTCGTCCCCAAGGCTGGCCCAGGAGATGGGTTGGTCATCCCTGTTGAAGCAGGGGTGCAAGTGCTGCCCCAAAAAGCAGGTGCCTGTCCTTTGGGGTGCACATCCCTCAGGAGATGGAGCCCATCCATCCGTGCGGCTCGTGGGCTGGCGCCTGCTGCCCCGGGGATGGCTGCATTTTGGGGGGAGGTCCTGCCTGTGCCGGTGGGGTCTGTTCCCCATCGGTGTGGGGAAGGTGGTGCAGGAAGAGGAGGGCTCTGAGAGCAGAGTAAGGACCTGTTGGCTGTAAAATAAGGAGCAGGTTTTCTCTGAGTCTGTACTTGGTTATCCAGGGGGGGGGATCAGAGGTGGGCCCCCATTCTCTGGGGTTTCTGGTGCCTTCAGCTGAAGAATGAACCTCACACGCGTGGCCGAAAACACGTGTGACCAGGACATGTGCACGCAGCAGCTCTGCCCTTGAGCACACGTGTGTGCACCGTGGGGAGCCCGTGCACGGGAGCTGCGGGGCACACGTCTCCCCTTGCACCGTGCACGCCCGGGCAGCTGCGGGGAGGGGAGGGAGGGAGAACGTGTGTGCGTGCCTGCAGGTTACCTTTCAAAACAAACTTTGGAGAAAACATAAATTTTCCTCCTCGGATACTAAATAAGGCAATGATCCCTGCCTCGTATGGAGATCGCCTCCCTGAGCCATAAATTCCAGCGTGAAAGCTGTAAAAAATTGCTGTGTCTGATACTTTAGTAGTGAGTGCTGTAAATCCATTACCTGAATAACAGCCGTTTCTCACGCAGTTAAGCCCCTGTTCCCCGATCTGAAGGGTAATCATGCGTGTAATGCTGCTGCGAGTCACCCCTGCCGAAGGAGCCGCCGCTCGCCCCCCTCCCCGCGCCGGGGACGGCCCCGAATTTCCCTGAGCGGCAGCCGGAGCCAGGGGTGAACGGGAGATGCTGGATCCTGCACGGCCAAAACGGTGCAGGTTGGAGGGTGGGCAGCGTGGTTGTGAAACAGGGTGATCTCCTCTGGAAAACGAGGGGAAAAAAAAAAAAAAGAGGATTTTGCAGGGTGGAGCGCTGCTGCTGTTGGCTCATCCCCGTGGATGCTGCTCCCTGAACTCACCCGGTAAATCCTGCCCTGCCCAAGGCACGGCCGATGTTTAATTTTACCCTTTTGCATTTCTTCTTTCGGATTCCCGGTGTAATTACGCTGGGAAACTCACCTGCACGTGGAATTATTAAGGCAGAGGGTTTGGTAAACTTCCAAAAACAAATGACATCTGCAATGACAGCACCTTGGGGGGAGAAAAAAAAAACAAAAACCACCCCATCCCGAGGACTATCAATCTTCATGCTTCAGGGAACAGACTGAGCACCAGCTGGGGTCAGGAATAAATGTCCCCATATATAGAGTTTTGCACAATTAGGTGCTTCATGAAGGCTTTACACCATCCTCAGGAGCATCCAGCGTTCGCCCCTTGTTGCAGGCAGGCTCCCGGACCACTGGGCTGTTCCCGTCTGACAGCTCCTCCGTCCCGGCTCCGCCGCAGCTCCCAAAATGTCGGCGCTCGAGCCTTAGTCTTATTTAACGATATGAAATCCCCAAGAAATAAATGTTAGGAAGCCTGGAGGGGTGGGAACCCACCACTCAACCACCCCACCTAGGCTTGAGGGGCCACCAGTGGCTTAAAACTCCACGTCCGTAGGGGTTTGCTTGGGTGGTGCAGCTCCCCAGGGGCGCGTGCTCGGCCCTCGTTTTTGGCTGGTTTTGCGCTTTTTGGTGAAACGAGTTGGTTTTCACCTTTTTTCGGTGCCCACAGTCTCTCTGTTTTCACTCTTGAAGGGGTGAACCCAGACAGCCCTGGGGCTTCTTAGGGCTGCAGGGACTTCTCGGGTTAAAATTCCTCTCTGAGGATGCTGCCCGGAGGTGAGCGCCCCGGGTGGGAGCTGGCGGGGAGGTGTGTGTATTGTAGGGTGCTCGGGGATCCCCGCAAGGCTGTTTTGTGGCCTCTGGGGAGTCCCTGGAGCAGGAGGACGTGGGTACCCGGCTGCACCAGCCCGTCTTTGCCGGGACAGGGGTTGCCAGCCACGGCACCAGCTCTGCCCCACTGCCGAGCAGAGCTTTCTGTCGCCATCCTCAGCTGTGCCGGGTCGGTCTGTCCCCCCAGATCCATGCGGCTTCGGAGCATCCCATGGTCCGGAGAGCCTGGAGGGAGAGCGGGAGCCTGGTGGGATGGGATGGGGAAAGGGCATCTCCCCTCCTCTCCCTCCCTCCCTCCCTCTCCCCCCAGCCCAGGGGACAGCGTTCGGGTTAAATCCTTGGATTTCAATGGCGGGATTCGGCTGAAAAGCTTGAATAGCGCGCGCCCGCATTGTGCCGGGGTTGGCGGAGGGGAGAGGTCGGCCGGGGGCATGGGAGGGCTGCCCGCCGGCCGGGGTCTCCCACCGCCGTTGCTGTGGGAACGTGGCGAGACCTCCAGCGCGCTGACATCCTCTAACTGGGCTCCAAAGGGCCCCGCCGCCTTTGCGCATTAATGAGTTTTTAACGTGGGGGCTGGCCCCTCGCCCCCCCGCCACGCTGGGCCCCCCCCCCCCCGCCCCCGGGTAATCCTCAGTGGAGGAAGGCTGGGCAGGAAACGGGGGCAGCGGGGTGATGGGGGTGTCGCATCCCTGCAACGAGAGAGGATGGGGGATGCTCCGGCACGGGTATCGGGATGCAGGGCTGCACCCCACGGGAGCGGGGGGGGGCAAGGGAGACCCATGGGTGGGCATTGCACGGGGCTGCCGTGCCAAATGGGGGCTGCTCTCTGGGGATTTGGCTCTCTCCAGGGTTTCCTTGAATTCCTGCAAAAAATCCCAAGTTTCCAAGTCTCATCCCGGAGCCAGGGTTTAAAGCCGTGGGGTGCGGAGAGGCTGCGTCTCGGGGGTTGTTGCAGTTTTGGGGTGTGATGGTGGGGTGCCAGTGCAGAGATGCTCGGAGCAGGGATGTCCTGGGGGAATCATGGGGAAAGTCCCCAAGCCCGGCGGCTGCACGGTAGCTCTTTCCAACTTGCAGTCCCATGGAAAAGGAGCCATCTGGAAAATCCAGCCGCTCCAGTGTTGTTTGGCATTTTTTTATTATGCAAAAAAAACCCCAAAACCTTTCAGTTTATTGCAGACACATGTCAAAGAAATATTAAGTTATTAAACAAAAATAAGATGGGGTTTTTTGAAAAAAAGCAGCAAATTGGACTTTTTTGGTAGTTAAAGGAGGGTGTGGATGGGGGGAGGAAAGGCTCTTCTCTGCCATAGGAAAGATACCGTTCCATAAAACATGTGATCACATCTCAAATATATTGTGTAATCCGCTATTATTAGGGTATTTAAGATAAAAATGAGACCGGAGCACTTAAGTGAAACTCATCTCTCTATTAGGTTCCTTGATTTATATTTCATATTTTACTGAGTACAAATGCGGGAGGGGTTTTTTTTTTTTTCCTTTTTTCTTTTCTTTTTTTTTTTTTTTTTTTTTTTCCATGGGCTGGGATTGTCAGGAGCTTGTTCCTTGTGTTCTTCGTTAGTGGAAATGGGTTTAACCCCTCGCCTGCGAGGATTGAAAAGTCAAGAGTGGAGGAATAAAGTCCAGAAGCACTCGCGTGTGCAGCGAGAGGGAGAACAGCTGGGGCTGAGAGTGGCCCAGAGACAGTTGTAAAAAGGATTTTTTTTTTTTTTTTCCCTTTTTTTTGGTGTCATTTTTGTTAATTTTGATCTCTTTGAGCCATTTGGTTCTGGTTAAGCAAGACCGGGGCTGGGCTGGGTGGAAGTGCTTCTCAATATGGCATCATTTACCGTTAATATCCATCTAAAAATATCCGTGTGTGTGTGTGTTGTTTTAATAGCTCTAATTCTGGAATGTGACGATGTCATTTTTATGAGGTTAGTGTAAAAAATCTTTTTTTTTTTTTTTTTAAACGTTTTTTTATCCCTCCCAACCTCTTTCTACCCTCCAAAAGGAATGGAGGGAAAAGGGAGGACACAGACTCTCTTTATAGAACCTCATTCTGCCCCCTTCCTTGCAAAATTCTTGGTTTAATGTTATTTTTAGGGTGGCTTTTTGCTCGTTGGAGGTTAAAACCCCATGCAAAGCTTTGATCCCATCCAGGTGGAAAATCCCTGGGGTATTTTTGGGCAGCGGTTCCCATCGCAGGCTGGGTCAGCCCGCTCCCCCCCCGTGCGGCAGGCAGCCGGCGCGCTGCTTTTGGCTCCGGCAACTGGAGCGTCCGGGCAGTGCTGGGCGTAATTAAAAAGTACACCCTCGTAAAACGAAATACCTGGTAGAAGAAGGTAGTTTAAAAATACCCTGGCCAGGATTTTCCATTGCACTGTTTGGTTTTCGAGAGGCCCAGGCTTACGCTTTTAGAAAGACCCATGGATGTCTCCTCCTTGGACCCGTGGATCCTCGCCAAACTTTTTTGAACTTCTTGACCTATTTCTTCCCAATTTGGCCAGGCAACGGGAGGCCTCGGAGAGGCTCAGCTCAGGCAGGTTTTGTGGGGAAAGAGGCAGCCAGGCAGGGATGAGGTGTTATAGGGGCTGAAGCGCGAGTCAGCCGTCCTAAATGGGATGGGAGCCGCCACCGCCTCTCCCCGGGCTCTTCCAGCGCTGGGGCCAGATGGGACCTGGTGTCCCCCGCGGGAAAAAGTTGAGTTTTGTGGTGTTTGCCATGGGGAAGGCAGCCAAAAGCTAGCCCTCCTGCCAGCCTGGGATGCCTCCATCGTGGAGGTGTGGAGTCCCGCTGGCAGGAGCCTGTGGGGGAAGAATCAATGGTAATCCCCAGGTACGTTGGGTGGAAGCCGGGATAACGGGCTGCTTCCCTGCTGGAGGATGAGATGCTTTTGCCTGAAGTCAAGGAGGATCCAGCCTCGGTTTATCCAGAGAACTGGAGGGATTTGGTGACTCCGGGGAGAAGCGAGCATCCCCATGGGCTGGGTACCCCGAGAGCCCCTTCCATGGCTGGGAAACCTCTGCCACCGCGGGAGCAGCTCGGAGCTGGTCCTGGCGGGGTGTGTGCTGTTGGACAGAGCCTTCGTTGCACCTGGGATTAATTAATGGTTTATTTATTGACCCCCTCCCCATCCCAGCACACACCTCCCAGCATCTCTCCCTGCAAAAAACCCCTGGTGTGTTATGTGCCCCCGCGCAGCCGGAGGTAGGTGTGGGCCGCCCCCAGCAAAGCCCGGGTCACCATCCTCTTCCTCAGCCCTGAAATGTGCTGCTGCTGCTGCTCTTGGGGAGGGCAAAGCCGACAGCGTCAGCTCTTGATGTAAGTGTCTGAGACATTACAAACTTTTTTTATGGGATAATTTGCTGATCAAAGGGAGCCATCCAGGAGCATGATGAATTTGACACAACCCATTCGTTCCTAATTACGGGTAACGTGCTAATGACTCTTGAATAACACCATGCAGCAGGATACAATTTTAAAAAAAAAAAAAATCATTTTTTTCTCTGGTTCATAGAGCCAGGAGGTGAAAGCCCATCCACTCCTACGGGGGAGACTTTCTTCCTTTTGCTTTCACGTCTCCTCAGCCCTAAGGAGAGGTTGTGGGCGATGCCTTCCTTGCTTATCCCTACGGAAAGGCTTTATCCCCCCCCATGCCTGGGCTGGTCCTCCTGCCCCGTGGGGTGGGGGTAACAGATGCAGATAATGCAGGGCTCCACATCCCCAAATCCACTTTTTGGGGCTCCACCTGCCTCCTGCAGCCATGCAACAGGTTTGCAGACCCAGGCGCTGCCAGCCAGAGCATCCTTCGCGTGCAGGCTGGGCTGAACTTGGGCTTAAGTGGAAATCGCTGCCGGGTGGTGGGGAGGGAAGGAGGGGGCAGCTCCGGGGCGCTGGTGGAGAGGCCCCTGTGTGCAATTGTAAGGCCATGTCATTTTTTTTTATTTTTTTTTTTTTCCTGTAAATCTTGTAATTTCGTGCTTCAGAGCACAACAAAGTGAGAGAGCCAGCGGGGAGTGAATTAAATTCCCCCCTGAGGCGGCGCGAGGTGGGCGGCCAGCGATGGGGCTGAGCCAGCCGGGCGCTGGGGACTCGGTGGCACCCGCGGGCCAGCCAGTATTTGGGTTTAGAAAGAGGGATTCTGGGAGAAGTCCTGCCTAGTGCTTTGCCTGGGTGCTGGTGTTGTGCACGCTCTGTTTTTTCCCCTCCTCTCTGTGTTTTCCATGCCTGTTGTGCTGATTTTTGTCGGGCTGGGGTAGGGACCTGCCTCACCGGGTCACCTCTCTGCGACAGTCCTTGCAAACGCCGGAGGGGTTTCACGTGGTGCAGATGGAGAAACCAAATCCATGCAAACCTCTGTCAAATGGACACGGGGAAAAATAGTTAAAGCTTGGGCAGGTGATGTGCACCCACGGGGTGCAGCCGGTGGTCTGGCCACCCATCCTCGGGTGGGTGCCTTGGAGCTGACGGCTCTGCTGGATGCGGGTGCTGAGCAGCCGTCGATTGAAATCCTCCACCCTTGGCTTTTAACTGGAATTACTGTTTTCATTTCAAAAAGTAATTAAAATATCAGACCTTGAGCTGTCATAACTGTCACATGGTTTTTGTGTTCACATTACCGCTGCACATCTATTACTGTTAATAACAGGGAAGTAACAGCCGTGCCTCGCGCTGGGGCCGCGCCGGCTCTGGGACGTGGACCATGGGTTCATACCAGCGGTGCTTCCCAGCAGCAAATTGCCACGTTTGTCCTCAAGGATTTTATTTTGTAATTGTTCGATAAAGTGAGGTAGGGGTAAATGCAGTTTTTGAGCATCCCCAGCAGCCGGCCGGGGCTGCAATCCCACCTGGGGGGGGGGGTAACGTTAGGATCCCAGAGGCTTTTGAAACCCCTTGGGCTTTTGGCTTTCTCGGGGCATGCACATGGTGACAAACGCAGCCGAGCAGGGTTGTGTGCTGCGTCTGTTGGGGTTGATCCCCTTGCCTAGGAAATATTTTTGTCAATACAGTAGGCGAGGCTGTGCCTGCTGAACCCCTGCACGCAGCCTTTGGCTCCGGCAGCAACGTTAAAATCACCTCTCATTTTGCAAACGCTGATCTTAAAGGTCTTTTCCAACCGAGGTGATTCTATGATTCTATGATTCTAATGCCTCTCCGCGTGCGAGGAGCGGCTCGGAAGGCTTTTATTCACCGACAAAACAGTGGTGGCACGGCTCGGGCATCCTTTGCTCCGAATCTGTTCCGTACGCTCTTCCCGAACAACCCCTGCGGAGAGGAGCGTGAAATGGGACCTTTTGATTAAAACGCAGGTAATGGGTCTTCACGGATGCTCCGCTGAGCAAGTGTCCAAGGGTGCTGCGGGTGCTCCTTGGTTTGCAGAGGTTAAATAAACAGCACGTGGGTCGGAGCGGGGTATTACGGCGCGTCCACACCGTGGGCGATGCCACTCCGGTTTGCGAGCGGATTCGGCAGGGAGGGCTGGAGGGGCGGCGCGCGAGCTGGGGGCTTTCTTCTTTATAGCTGGAAATGCGGAGAATTAACAAGCGGCCCTTTCTCGGGGCGTGCGGCCGCCTCCTGGAAGCCGGGGCGGTGATTTACGGCCGGGGCGATGACAACCAGGGGAACCCGCGTGCCGCTGGCGGCACCGCTGAGCCGGGCTCTGACCCCGCGCTGGGCCTTAATGCAAACCTGTCCTGCAGGCAGGGCTACAATGAGTTGGTTGTTCAGAAATGTACCCAAAAAAAAAAAAAAAAGAAAAAAAATTCTTTAAAAGCCAAAATAAGGAGCGTATGAGGAAGCGGGGTCTGGGAGCAGCAGCCGGGTACCGCAGGGTTGTTTTCCTTAGGGCTTTATTCCCTCTCCTGGCTCTCAGCTCCTGAATGAAGCTCCTTTTCTCAGCTTGCACGCACACCGGGGATCGCCCCGGCCGTGTTTGCCTGTGACCGGCCGGCTCTTCTGCCGGCTTGCACTTGCTCCTCTCTCCTCCTTGTCTCTTTGCAGGATTCTCCTTAATTTCAGCTGCTTCGGCCGCCGGCACTGCTGTGCTCGTGGTTGCTTGCGCCTGCACGTGCTTCCACAAGTGATTTTTTTAATCGATTTATGGTGCTTTCTCCCTCTTTTGCCCCTTCTATGACTTTCCAGCAAGACCCCTTCATCCCTGCAAACAAGTTAAGGAAACCCCTAACCCTTCCTAGGCAAACACTCATAAAAATAAGCAGGTTTCATCTTGGTCACTTGGTGTGAGTTGCTGAACTCCTCCTGCGTCACCGTAAGCTCCACGCGCTGATGGATTATTAATTCAGGGTGTAATCCTGCACCTGGCCTGATCTGAATCTGGGTGGTGACTGGGACTTCTTGGTGCTCCAGCGTGACAATCGGATGTAAAATTAAATATACACGGTAGATTTAGACACAAGGGATGTCAGCTGCGGCAGAAATGCAGTGGTGGCTCCGTGCAAGGGTGGAATAAATCAGCCAGGAGCCCGCCCCTCCACCGGACCTTCAGTCGGATGCCGGTTGTGCCTGGCCCAGGAATGCCTGTGCCGGGGCTGGGGCTTGGGGAGGCTGGGGCTGACCCGGTGAAAACCTGCCAGAGGCACGGAGATGCTAGACCTGGTGACTTGCTGAAGATGGGGAGGAGGTTTTTGGAAGAGGAAAGGATTGTCCCCAGGTCCCCGTGGCCCTCCAGGGGTGTAGGGAGAGCGGCGGTCCGTAATGGAATGTACTGGTCATACTGGTGTGGCAGGAGGGAGCGTCGGGGAGCGCTGCCCTCCTTGTGCGTTGCTTGCACCCCATGGATCAAACCCCACCGAGAACCAGTCCGGCCAGCCCCGCATCTGGGCGCTGCTCCGGGGAGCTGGAGGGGGGATGTGCCCGCAGGAGGGAGGAGGAAGAGGGCAGCCTTCCTCCTGCCCACCCTGCTGTGTCTCTTTTGCAGGCTCTCCAGGTGGCACGCCAGTTCCTGCTGCAGCAGGCCACGGGGCTGAGCTCCCCCAGCAGCAATGAGGGCAAGCAGCCGGCGGTGCAGGTGAGCCCCGAGGACGTGTGTGTGTGTGTGTGTGTGTCCCCATCACCCCCTTTTTGGGAAGGGCTCAGCTGCAAACTGGTGCTGTGGGAGAGCGCCCACACAAACACGTCACCTCCATCGTGACCAGAGCACACCAGGAGCCCGCAAAGGGTTAAATCCCCTGTAAAACTCCAGAAATTTGTTGGGGCTTTTGGGAGGGGGGAGGGGGGAGGGGGGGGAGTTTGTGGTCCCCATTCTGTGCTGATGTGGTGGGAAAGGGCGATGGGAGGGAAGGGGCTGGCTCCAGGCAGCGTAAGGACCGAGGAGAGAAGGTCACTGGGTGCCACCATACCTTGGGACAACATTTGGGACAGGGAGGTGCAGGGATTGCCAGGGTTGGGGCACCCCAGGGTTGGTGCTGGGTGCTGTGAGCGGGATGGAGGGGCTGGATGGGGGACAGTCCTTTGGGGCTGGAGCCAGGGCAGCTTCTCTGGCGTGGGACAGCCGCTGGGATGGGATGAAGGCCCATCTGCGGTGGGGTTCTGTGGCACTGGCAGAAATAGTGGGGCTTTGGGTGGAAATAGTGGGGCTTTGGGTGGAAATAGTGGGGCTTTGGGTGGGTGTAGCACCCTTGGGTGGCATCCTGCTCCCATAGAGGAGGGGGGACGTCCCCTTTGCTCCCCTGCTGCCCTCCTCCACCAAAGGAATGGGGCAGAAGAGGGGTGCGAACCTGGAGAGAGGGGGAGACAGAAAGCAGCACAGCCCCGGCGATGGGAAGTGACAATTTAAATAGCTGTGCGGAGGGGCTCTCCCTTCAGGCTAATTAAATTTATCGGAGAACAGCAGGTTACCTTATTAGAGCCACGTGGGCTTAATTAACAAAGGAAAGTAATTAGCACAAGCACTCTCAGAGCTGGAGGTCCTGTCTATGCTAGGCTGAGCCGGTGCGGCGGCGGGTGGGTGGCGAGGGCTGGGGCTGGGATGGGCAATCGCCAGGGCACGGCTGAGCCTCAGCCGGCAGCGACGCCGTCCCAGTGCTGCCAGTACCAGGGTGGGCTCGCAGGGGCTGGGGGAGCCCGGACCCCCCCCCCCTCCCCGGCTGCCCCAGCGGGTTGGGAAGCAGCAGCCGGGTGTGAGCAGTGGGAATTACTCAGGGCTCCTGCGGCACAAACAGGCGGCTTTTTCCAGCGGTGCTTGCAGGAAGGAAATGCAGTCACTGCGTGGAAAATGTCTGCGAAGGACAAAGGCAGTGAGGGTGAAGTCAGATTCCGGTAACCGGTGCCTCGCTCCCCTCCGTGGGTGCGCTTCTCCTGCCTGCACTTTTGTCCTGCCTGCACTTCTCCTGCCTGCACTTCTGCCTGCGCTTCTGCCGCTGCCCGTCCCTTGCCGCTCACTCCGCCGCTTCCCCCGGCCGCGATGCACACACGCGCGCGTCGCCCGCTTGCTGAACATCCCGTTCCCCCCCCCTTCTCTGCTGCTTTTTCTCGCCTCCCCTCCCTGCCCATCTGGCCGGCGGCTTTGCCGGAGTGAACTGGATCTGCCTTCCTCTCCCCTCCTCCCTTTTTGTGTTGCAAAAGGACTTGTGAAAGTTGTAGACGTGAGTCAGAAATAGCTCATAACTCAGCAGCGACCGGCCTCTTCCTCCCCCCTTCAGCCCCGCCAGCCCGGCCAGCAGCTGGAGCGGGATCTGACCGAGGGGAGATAGAGGATTAAGCAGACTCCTTTGAAAGGAAGTTTATCTAACGGCAGAGTGGTGTGGATGAGACTGGCCAGGACGGCTGGAGGAGGAGGAGGAGGAAGGCTGGGTCCCAGTGCAGCAGCCCCTGGCTGGGGGGGGGGGGGGGGGCAGCAAGTCCGGGGGGTTCATCGTGGCGTTTGGGACCCAGGGTGCCCTCAGCGCGCCAGCCCGGACCCCCATGGGCTTTGCCTGCAGAGACGCGGCTGCACCACAGCCCCCCGGGGCTGGGGACTGGACGGCCACATCGCTTGGGTGTTTTGGGGAGAAGCTGTTCCAATGGCCTCCCCTCGGCTCCCAGCCCCCCGCCCCAGGTGGAGTGAGCAGGAGGGTCCCAGCGCCGGCAGAGAGAGCTGGAGCCCCCGCACCCAGCACCCGGCAGCGCTGCGGGTCCCTCGCGCTTGCCGACACCGCGTGCTTGCGTTTGCAGCAAGCAGCTCCCTGCTGATAGGGACGGGCCGTTTCTGGGGTGCAAAGCCAGCAGGAAGATTAAAGACAGTCGGCGATGGTGTGCTCTTAAACAAGGAGCTGCTGGGCTCCACAGGGATCTTGAGGCTTGGTTTTTATTTGGGGTTTTTTTTTTTTTTTTTTTTGGAGTATGAACCCTCTTTCCCCCTAGACGCCTGGAGGTGTAGCTGTGCATGGAGAGCCTCACGGCTGACACTCGCGTTATAGCTGCATCTAAAAAAAAAAAAACCCCAAAAAAGCCAAAAAAACCCCACCCTGAAACATTTTAAAGTGGTTTTAATTCTTTGCAACTTTAGAACTCGTAGAAACTTGGTGGATACTGGCAAGGGGTTGCACTGGAGGACTTCTGCTGCAGATGGTCTGCAGGGCGCTCCGCTCCTGCACGAGGCTGGTCGGGAGCAGCGGATCCCCCCCCCCCCCCCGGATCCTGCTGGCATGGGGAGATGCTGCTGGTACGCCTTAAAGCCCATGGTACAAGGTGCTGGAGCGTGTTTGGAAAGGCAGCACCCCGTGTTTTCAGTGCCGGGGCGTTTCTGGCTTGGAGGCGCCGCTGAATCACAGGGTGCCCTGTTTGGGGTCCCTTCCCCAGCTCAGCCCCTGGAGCCCGGGGGTCTCCCAGCCTCCGGCGGGAGCAACTTGCTGAGGTTAAAAAGCCTCTGAAATGGGAGAGAGGGGCTGAAGGGCGCTGAGGGAAGGGGAGAGGAGTTTGGAGCAAACTGCGGGAAATTGCTTTTCTTTTGTCTGCTGCGGTGGGGAGGGCAGCGGAGCGGAAAAGTGTATTTTGTTGATTTGAAACTTGAGTGAAATGGGTAATGAAGACAGATCAATACCAGCCCTTCTGCGTTCCCTCTCCAGGAAAAAACACAGCAGCCCGTCCGTCTCGGCTCGCGCGGCGCTAGATTTTTCCATTTGAACTTTGCAGCACCACCGTCCGTTCCCGCTTCCCCCCCCACCTCCCCCCGCCGCTCCCCCTCCTCCTTCCCGGAGCCCCCGGCTCTCCCAGCCCGTAGCCCCTGCCACCACCGCCACCCCCCCTCTGCCATCCCCGCTGCTGCGAGAGCGGCGACGGCGTCCTGGATTAACGGGGGAGCAAAGGAGTCGCTTCAGTCCCTGCAGGTTTCGCTGGCGTGACGAGCCGTGCCAGCGCCCCGTGCCCCCGGAGGAGATGTGGCCCCCGGGGATCCCACCCGGGCGATGCTCGGGGGCAGCGGCTCCCCCCAAGCCGTGCCGAGGAAGGGGCTGCCAGGCAGCGAGCGCTCCGGCACGCCGCCGCCTCTGCCGCCAGCAGCCCCCAGCCAGCTCCCTTTCAACTTTTAACGACTCGCAGCCCAATTAGGCACGATTAGTCCCCCCCCCCCCCCCCGGCGGGGCTCGCTGCGCTAACGAGGATGCACGTTGGGCTGAACACGCAGGGGATTGATTCCTCCTTTCCTTTACGTGCAGCTGAACATCAGAGGCTGGGTGTCCTCCGCACAGCTACGCCGGCGCCTGCTCGCCCCATGCTGCTGCCTTCCTCCTGCCACCACCCCCCAGGGCAATTGCTCCTTTGGTGCTAAGGCTGTTCTAAGTGTTCGTAAAATAACCCCACAGCCTCAAAACCCAGCCTGGCACATGGAGCTGGAGCTCCCTTGCAAATCTGGGTTTGGTTTCTCCTCCTCTGACCCTGGGTACGTTTTGGTCCGTCGTCCCTGGCCCATCTTGTTGCCAAGAAGGCCAATGGTATTCGGGGGTGCATTAAGAGGAATGTGGCCAGCAGGGCGAGGGAGGTTCTCCTCCCCCTCTGCTCTGTCCTGGTGAGACCCCACCTGGAGCACTGGGTCCAGTTCTGGGCTCCCCAGTTCAAGAAAGATGAGGAACTCCTGGAGAGAGTCCAGAGGAGGGCAACAAGGATGATGGGGGGACTGGAGCATCTCCCCTAGGAGGAAAGGGTGAGGGAGCTGGGCTTGTTCAGCCTGGAGAAGAGAAGGCTGAGAGGGGACCTCATCAACACCTACAAATATTTTAAGGGTGGGGGTCACAAGGACGGAGCCAGACTCTTTGCAGTGGTGCCCAGCACCAGGACAAGGGGCAATGGGCACAAGCTGAAGCACAAGAAGTTTCAGTTGAATGTGAGGAAAAACTTCTTTACTCTGAGGCTGACGGAGCCCTGGCCCAGGCTGCCCAGGGGGGCTGTGGAGTCTCCTTCTCTGGAGATCTTCAACCCCTGCCTGGATGAAGTCCTGTGTAACATGCTCTAGGAGAACCTGCTTGAGCAGGGGGGTGGGACTGGGTGATCTCCCAAGGGCCCTTCCAACCCTTGCCATTCTGGGATTCTGTGGTCTTGGTAAGGTCCAGACACGGCGCAGTGGGGTAGAGCAGCATTTAGGTGGCCCCGTGCCACCCGTCAGGGAATATAAACCCTGGCTGGGGTGATGCCGGTGTGAGCAGCGTTGCTGCCCAGCCCCGGGCGTTGGAAGCTCTTTGCAGAAGGTCTGAGCCAGCTGAGTCGTGGCGCTCGCCCTGGGATGCTGAGCGCAGGAGGGGATGGATGGGTGGCAGCAGCGAGGACTGGGTGCTCTGGGGAAGATTTGCTCATCCCCTGCCCCTAAAACCAGCAGGCCTGAGGCTGCTCTGGCTGGTGGTTGTTTGCCCCCTTCTCTTCCTGGCTCCCAGCCTCCTCGGTTGGTTTCTGTTGGGTTTGGAATTGAAAAGGGTGTTTAAAAAAAAAAAAAAAAAAAAAAAAAAGATAAATAAAAACAGCACAGGCATGTTTGCTGTTGTTTCTAATGGGGAATTAAACCCCGAGATTAGATCAGAGGCGGGGATGTGCAGCACCTTGGGCTCTGCGGCACGCATCGAACACCCCCAGGTAGCTGGCGTGCACCCGCCGCGGGGACCCCCGGAGCCCCCCACCCCGGGGTCAGCGGGGATGCAGGGGGGACGAGGTCTGGGCTGCGTGGGAGCCTGGCTGTGTGGGTTTAGGTGTGGACCTGGAGATGCTCCCTCCTGTAGCAGTGCCATGGTGCTGCCCCCGGCTCCCCGGGGATGCGGCGGCTCCTGCGGCAGCTTCCCAGCGTGGGTGATGGCGCGGCCGGGAGGTGAAGGTCGGTGCAGGGATGCTTTGAGGCTGAGCAAACCGCAGGCTTGCTCACACGCCCCGGGCTGACGGGGGATGTCCCGGCTCCCGCGTTGCGCCAAGCCGGCTGTCTCGGGGGGTCAGGAGGGGGCGGCCATCCCTCTGATGGCAGCCCCGCAGCGCTGGGAGCCAAACCAGCCGTCGGGCCGTGGCTTTCCCCGCTCTGCCTCGTGCCTGGGAGTTGCAATCTGCTTCCCGTAAAAAAAAAGAAAAAGAAAAAAAAAATTCTTAAGAAAAAGCATCGCTCCCCCGTCCTGCTGCGTTACGCCCGGCCAAATCCTGTTTCGCTCAGCCGGCTTTGGCAGAGCTGTGCCGTGCTTGTGCCGAGTTTCCCCTGTAATACCCGTCTCGTTTTCCACCCGCTGCCTGATTGTCCGCGTTCGCCCCATCCTCTGGCACGGAGGGATTACAAACCGGGACCGCCTGGAAAATCATCCCCTCGAGATCCTGCTCGCTGGTCGGAGCCGCAGCACCGGGGCTTTCTGGGAGGCAGCCGGAGCTGTTAGTAAGCACTTTTGCGGGGTGGCAGCCGGCCAAGGAGTGAGTCAAACCCTTCCCGACTCGGTGTCTGGCAGATGCCAGCTCGTGACGCGCCGGCCGGGGACCAGCCGCTGCTGCGGGGCTGGCTGCTGGGACCTGCTTCCCGAGGGATTCGCTGGGTGCGGTGCGACCACCCCTGGCTGATCCGTTGGCCGGGGAGGGACTTTGCTGCAGGGCAGATGGGATGGAGAGGAGGCAGCTGGGTGCAGCTAACGCCTTCGTGCCACTAAATCCCTCCATGCCGCTCCGCTCGGAGCCCTTTGGCTCTCGCTTGTGGTGTTGTCCGCCCGGATCTGAGCTTTTGAGGTGACCATTGCCCAAAAGCCCCCCTGGGGATGCCAGGCTGGCCTCGTCCCCTGCCATGGGCAAGCTGGCACAGCGGCGCTCACCGAGTGCCGTGGCTACACCGCGCTCCTCGGCGTCCCCGGGGGCTGTGCCGTGCCGCCCCCCTCCCCGTTAGCAGATCAGCTGCCGGCGGGTGCCCCCGTGGGGCTCTCGGCCATGCTGGGGGCAGACATTTCTGTCCCCATCTCGTTTTGCCGGGGCAGCAGCTGTCACCGTCCCCGCGAGAGGCAGCTGGGGCTGTCACCGGACCTGGGGGGCAGAGAACGGCAGCACCGGGGTTTGCTGCCCTGTGCCGGGCTCGAGGCAGCGCCGCAGCCTCCCCAGCGTGCGTGGTGAGCGGCCGCAGCTCTATATGGGAATTTCCCAAAGAAAGTTCCTGCCCTCCCTGGAAACCTTAACCAGGAGGGAGACGTTTTCCACGCTGGGGGGGGGGGGAAATTCTTTGTGGGGCTCAGGAGGGTGACGAAGCCCGGACGCCCCTCGCAAGAGCCGGTGCAGGTTCGCCCCGTTTGCACCTCACCCCCTCGCGAAGCTGCCGCCGTTTCCCCGTGTCAGCTCCGCATCCCAAGGCGGAAGAAAAAGCCATTTAATGCAGACAAAGGTTGTATGAAAATATAATTCTGCTTTTGTTAGCAGCCATCAAACTCTAAAAAGCGTCACTTTTGTTTTCTTGTAACATTGTGAAAACCTCGTGTCGGATCGAGAGCTGGGGCCCTCTCGACTGATCGCCTCTCCTTTGTGTTTTTAGATTATAGGGGCAATTAGTGTTGTCAAAACCTCTGGCAATTCTCTTTGCTCTTGACAGGGTGTCAGTCCGCTGGGCGAGAAATGGAAGGTGTTATAACTCTCCGGTAATTAGGATGCCTCCGATTTGAAAATGCCAGCAAACGTGTACGAGAGGCCGCACGGCGGCGGTGGGGGCGGGGAGGCCGCCCGGATGGGGGATGCGGATGAGCAATTAATTAGGGGCTCTCATTCCGAGCACGTTGCCAGCTGATGAATTGGCAAAGGGAAATTAGCAGGATGCTTAGCTCCCAGCGAGCGGGCGCGCACCCCGCTCGCTCTCGTCTTGCCGTCCTTGCGAGCTTCCCTCCTTCCCCAGATGTTCGCCGAGGGCTTTGCACAGCTGGCTGCGAGCACCTGACCACCGAAACGGCAGCTTTTCACCCCTGCTGGTGCCGCGGTGGGTGCTTGGGGCTCTCCCAGTTCTCTGTCGGGCATCAGCGGGTGCCGGAGCCCTTGCGGGGCTGTGCAGCTCTTTGCTGGGGATGCTCCTGCATCCTCCCGAGGCCTCCATCGCCGGCCAAACCGGTGCAGCCGAAGGCGCCCCAGCAGCAGCCCTTGGGTGTGAACACACAGCAATTAATCAATAACTCTGACACGAAGGCAGCTGGGGGGGGGGGGATCACCGGCGACAAATGAAACTCTGCCCGCTTGCAACGCCTCCCTCCAGCAAAATGCCTGAGTAAACAGATAAGCCTTTGCAATCTCCCTTGAAGGTCAGTGTGCTCCAGCGTCCGGCCGGACGCCCACCATGGATGGGGGGACTGCACGGGGCCACCCCTGGGGTTCCATCCCCGCTCCGTGCCCTGTCGGGGTGGCTGGACGGGGGGATGCAACCCCCAGGGTGGGCAGCAGGTCCAGACCAGGAGCCTGGGCATCACTTGGGGCCCTGGGCAGGAGGGGCCGGCGCATATCAGGCTCTCATTTGGACTTGGCTGGGTAATCTGAAGCCCGTTGCTTTGTTTCTCTGTCCCTTGGTCTCTGAGGTCCCAAGACCTGTGAGTGAGGGGATGACAAGTCGTCTGCTTTGGATCAAACTTGGGTCCTTGGCTTGCACGGGGAGCCTGGCTTGGGCTCTGTCATGTCCCGTGCCCCAAGGAGCTGCCTCCTCCTGGGGTCCCCTCAAAGAGCCCAAGGCTGCCGGTGGCTCTCCAGCTCCCGACCAGCAGCAGTCATCTGCTTTCCTAAGAAAAGGGAGCATCCAGGAAGGTTTATTAAATTACAGCAGAGCCATAACCCTGCCCAGAGCATTGGGAAGGGCTTTGGGCTGGTGGGATCAGCGGAGGGCTGGGACAAGGCAGCTCTTGATGGCCATGGTTGGGAAGGCAGAGTTGCTCCACCTGAGCAGGATCCATCCCCAGCACCTTCTCCGGTGCTTTGCCGTGGGGGTGTGGACCAGTGTTATGATAACCAAAGGCAGAGGTTGGAAGGTTCTCTTAGTCCTCCACTTGGCATGGTAATTATGTGAGTTACTGGTGTCAACTGGAGGTAAAGCTTTGATGTGTCTATGGAAAACCTGGTAACCTCTTCCTCCATGCTCTGCTTCGCAAAGTTATTTGGGTGATCGGTATCTTCCCCGCTTCCCCTGGTGTTTCCCTCCTCCCTGCATCCTCCAGGACCCTGAGGGAAGGAGCGGTACCCGGCACCATTCCCGTGCTCGCAGGAGGGGAGGGAGCTGTGGTTTGGAGCTGGCTGCCCGTGTACCGCTGGCTCCTCTCCGTGTCTAATTCCCCCGGCTAAATTGCATTTAAAGATGACCCTGTGGGTAGAAAGCATCCTGCCCTCAGGGTTGGGGGGGGCTCCTGGTTTAGGAAGCTTTGTCCTGGTGCCAGCTGCACCAGGGGGCATCTCCCTGCCATCGCCATCTCCCCAGCAGTGGCCTCGGTGTGCTGGGTGCCTCGGTGGCCAAGGGCTTCACCTGAAGGTGATGCAGGGATGCCCCGGGAGAGCCTGGGAGGTGGGAGGCACTTGCAGGCTGTTGGCGTTTGGAGAGGGTTTTCCAGGGTTGGAATTGGGAGTTGGTGACGTGTCCTCCTTCTCCGCAGGTCCCCGTGTCCGTGGCCATGATGTCCCCCCAGATGATCACGCCGCAGCAAATGCAGCAGATCCTCTCGCCGCCCCAGCTCCAGGCCCTCCTGCAGCAGCAGCAGGCGATCATGCTGCAACAGGTAACGCTGGTCCTGGGCTGGCTCTGCGTCGGCTGGATCTGGCCCAGTGGTTTCCCACCAGTGCTCGTGAACGCTGGAGCTTGTGATGGGTCCTTTCCTCCTTGGGCTTCCCCATATTTCCCTGGGGAGTCCCAGCATGGCCAGCACCAAGGGATGAAAATGGCTGCAGGTGCTAACGGTGCTGGCAAAGATGGTGCTGAGTCTCAAAGCCCAAAAAGCTCCTGCACGAGGGCTGGTTCGGGGCTGCCCAGATCTTGGGGAGAGCTGGGGTCAGGGTGGTTGCTCTTGGCTCGCTGGCCCCCAAGCAGAGCCCCCGTGGCCACTGCCTGGGCTTTGGGGCAGGTGCCTGGGTCCAGCTCCAGACCTGAGCAGTGTGGGTTTGTTTCTCACGGCCCCGCTCGGCTTTTCCAGAGCACTCAGTCAAATGTAAAAGGAACGGGGAGGGAAGAAAAAGGAGGAGAATTAAAAAAAAAAAAAAACAAACCTCAACTCCGAAACAAAACAGGTCTTCTTGGGTAAACACCTCCTGCCGCAGGCGGGAGGGAGAGAAGGAGAAATCCCACAAGCATCCTCCACACCCTTCCTCCTGCCTCCAGTACCTGTTTACTCCAAACAGGCTGATAAGGATTCAAGGTTGGCCCCAGGGAAAGAACAAAGGGTAAACACTACCCTGGGTGGGTCCTTCTCCGAGCCTCTTTGGAGCCGGATAAAGAAACACGTTTGACTGCAAATTAAACAACCCAGGCCGGAATAGCTCGCATTCTCCACCAGAAGAAAACCAAACATCACACCTCTCACCCCTGACCCAATGTTCCCGCAGCCCTGCTCGACCATGTTGCAGAGACCTGGCTTTGATTGGCTTTCGGGTAAACACCCAGGCTTTCCAAACCTGTTCGCCGACAGAAAAAGCAAAGTTGCTGCTGTCAGCGCTGTCAGCCCTGAGCTGATAAAG
Source organism: Butorides virescens (assembly GCA_017310255.1). NCBI lineage: Eukaryota > Metazoa > Chordata > Aves > Pelecaniformes > Ardeidae > Butorides > Butorides virescens. The sequence continues at coordinate 33,377 of JADKXX010011326.1, read as the reverse complement.
GCTTCCCGGCATCCAAAGGGGCATTCCTGAGCCGCCGCCGTCGCCCCTGCGCGGGGGTACGGGCTGGGTGGGAGGGGGCCGCCGGGTCTCGCTGACCTCCCCGTGCCTCCGGCCCCTCCTGCGGGCAGCAAATCCATCACCAACAGTTTATTTAGGGGCCGGGGCGAGAGCTGGCGTCAAGGCTGGCAGGTCCCGGTGCTGCCTCCTGCAGACTGGGACCCACTCCCGGTGGCTCATCACGGGGCTAGCGTGTTTGCCCTTTTACTGGCCCAGCAAACCCCTCGGTTTTGACCAGGGTTGCCTGCGCTTTCCCATGGTGCCCATGAAGGGGGATGCAGGTCTGAGCCCCCAGCGCTTGGGGGGGTTACACCGGCCAGACCAGGCTGCTTCCAGCCCCTTCCCAGCCAGGACCCCCCCCCCCAGCTCTCACATCACTTGCCAAGAGTGTTTTGGGGTCCCACCAAGCCAAAAATGGGTTTTTTCCACTGATAAAACACTGGGTTACATGCCAGAGTGCCTGGGCCCCCTTCTCTCGAGGGGGTTGCCCACCTCCTGGTGTTTCATATCCCCCCATTGAACAATTCCCCCCCAGGACAAAACCCCCGGGATGCAAAGGAATTACTGAGGGTTGTGACCCTCCTTCCTGTGGCTTGGCAAGGCGGAGGCTCTCAGACCGGCCGGTGGCAGAAAGCCAGGGCAACCGGTTGGCATTAAAAAACCAGCAAGTTCGGCATCGGTGGTGTTTGGGGGGGTTTACTGGCTGTGGGGATCCAGAGCCCTTAGGAGCGTGAGCCCAAGGTTTCTCCTGCAGCTTTGGCTCCTTCAGTGGGTGCTTTTCCTCTTAACCCGCAGCCAAGAGCCTGCCCGGACGGCGTGGTGCCAGGAGCTGGCATGGCTGGGGCAAAGCCTGGTGCTAGGCTCAGGGTAGTGCCGGGCAGGGAGACGCGAGCAGGGTGTTCCTGCTGCTAATCCAGGCTGCTCTCTCCCCTCCCATCCCTGCCTCCCCCCCTCCCAGTTGCAGGAATACTACAAGAAGCAACAGGAGCAGCTTCACCTGCAGCTATTGACACAGCAGCAAGCCGGAAAGCAGCAACCCAAAGAGGTGAGCTCACACAGATGGGTTCTGGGCCATCAGATCTGGCAGCAAATAAAAGGGGGACCAGCAGAAAACAAGGCGTGCGTGAATCCCAGCACCCAGGGCAGCCGGCTGGGAGCCAGCGGGGATGGGACATGGGGACATCCTGCTGCTCCTGGGGGGTACTGGGGCGGCTGGTCTGGGTGCTGGGAGTTCCTTTTCCTCCTCCCTATCTGCAATCTGGCACGTGCACCGAGCTGCGTCAGTCAGCACCGGGCCCTTGTTGGTGCATCTAGAAACTATGGGGCGGGCGTGGGGAGCGGCGAAGCCGGCGGGTGCGGGCAGGCAGCTCCGGCAGAGCGGTGGGACCCTCCCCAGCAGGAGGGGCAGGTCGCTGCCCCCAGGGGTCCCCAAATCCTCCTTGTGGTGGGGGGGCAGAGGAGGTTTGGCTCAGCCCTTGCCCCACACGCTGGCCCTGCCCTGGGCAGGCTCTCTTGGGTCAGGCAGCCCCGTCCTAATGGAGCTGGCACAGCAGCACCCTAGCAAGTAGGCAGGCAGGTGAGGACCCAAAGCAGGGCTTTTCCTGCCAGGAAAAGTGGTTCTGCAAAACCCAAGCGCTGCGTGAAATAGCAGCGATGCCAGCAAAAGGCTTTTCCAGTGGGAGACGCTCAGGCAGGGGATGCTGTCAGCCCCCCGTGACCAGGTCGGCAGCGGTGGGCCCTTCGCTGGGGAGGTGGTTGCATGGTGGAGAAGTGTTTATGCAGGTGTGATGGCATCAATCTTGTATAACTCCCTTTACCCAACAGGTTTTACTGTCCTTTCCCATAGTAACGCGCTCCGGGGTGTTGCGGCTGTATCAGCAGTGCTCGGTTTTGGGGATGTGCCAGTCACACGGAGGCTGGGGGGCAACCCCAACTGGCAGCAGGCAGACAGCACCGCTCCCCTCCTTTAGCTTACATATTTTTGCCCCTCTCTCTTCCCAGATCGGTGCATGTGGTCCTGCATGGGGGGTGTTTTATATCGCGTGTGCTGCTGTGTGTCTGGCATCACTGCCCTCTCTGCCGGGCATCCTTCCTTAGGCTCCTGGTGCAGAGGGACGTGGAGCTGAGCCGCTCGGTCCCTGTCCCCAGCCCAGCATCAGTAGCAAGCAGGGGAATGGGGTGCCGGGGCTGTTCGTTGCAATCGCCCCTCCTGAAATCCACCACCCTGATTTACGCTCATCAATTCGCAGCGCTTAAAAATTCAGCTTGCTTGGGAGGAAGAAAGCGTTTAAGCCCAGACTGCGCCTCGGGGCGGCTGCAGCGGGGGCTCCAGGCAAAGCACTGGGGGAACAGAGCGGCTCGAGCGGGTCGGGGTCGGGCCGGCACCCACTCGAGCCTTCAATAGACTTTGACCCCAGGCTTTCATTGCGGGATGTTGGCATATTTACGCAGCGTGTGCGGGGTCAGGCTTTATCGGAGCCATCTCCAGGAGCTGGAGTAGCTGCTCGTGCTCCAGGAACAGGGGAGACATAAATCTGAGCTTCCTCAAGGACTTTCCTCTTGGCTGTGGCGATGTTATATTGCAGCGACGAGCAGGGATATAATTAAGCTCTAACAAAGGGCTTGCTTAGCAGGCTCCTGGTTTAAAAAGCGCATGTTAACTTTTAATTAAATGGTACAGAGGAGATGAGAAATTATCCGCTAAGAAAGTCTTGAGTGGCCGGCGGGGGGGAAAGGGCATTAGGTGCTGCTTCAGGGGGTGTGTGTCCAGCTGCTGGCAGCATCACCACCCCATGGCCAGGAGAAACACCCCATGGCCAGGAGAAACAGCAATGGGGGTCCCCACAAGTGGATGTCGTAGTGTTTCCCCTCCCCAAACCCCTCCCTGGCCGGGCTTTGTGGGGTTGGCTTCCCCCCATGAATTTGGGCAGCTGCTATTAATAAAGCCTGCGTTCGGCAGCAGCGCGTGCCTGCTGGGAACGGCGATGCCGTTGCTTCCCCCGACGGCGCAGGGAATAGCTGGCGTGGCTGGGATGCCGCCGCAGAGCCGCTCTTGGCCGGCCTCGTCTCCTTCATGGAAATCCACGGCGGTATTTAATTACGGCCCCGCTGCAAGGTTTGTAAACCGAGCGCCTTCTGCTTTCCCTCCGCTTGATTTCAAGGGCTCGCCTCGGTGTAATTGTAAGTCAGCGGCTCGTCTGCGAGCGCGGAGGGGGATCAGCAGGTGGGAACGGCTTTGTGCCGCGCCGGGAGCAGGTAGCAGCCTCGTGGAGGGGTGGCTCAGATCTCCCCAGGAGCAGCGGCGCGGCTGGAGGTCCCCCGGCGGGCGCGGGGAAGGGGGGAGAGCAGGAAAAGAGGGAGCGCAGAGGATGGGAATGTGTCGGAAGCGCCTGTCGGCAGCATCCTGTCCCAGAGGATGCGGGGGTGCTTTGTGTCCATGGGCTGCGCCGGGGGGGGGGGGGGTGCGAGGAAGGGGATGAGCAAGGTGGCTGATCCATGCGTCCCACCGGGATGGGGCTGAGCTGCAGCCCGTCCCAGCCCATCCTGGAGCCTTTTCCTGCATTAGGGCGTAAGGGCGAACCCCCAGTAGCATCCTGGGCATGGGGCGGGTGGGGGGAGTGAGGAGCTGCGGCCGAGGGCTGGGGTGGCTCCAGGCAACCCCTCACCCTCGTGGCAAGCGTCAGCGAAGCCGGTGTCTGCCATCCCGCTCTTCCCCCGGCCACTTTGCCTCTCCGAACCCAGCTGCTGCAAGTGGCACCCAAGTGTGGAGACCCTGATATCCCCCAGGGGTGAGGCCAGAGGGTCTCTGTGTGCCCCCGAAGCCGATGGCCAGGGCTGTCCTTCTCCCAGGTCTGGAGGGGCAGGGGAGGGGGGTGGTGCGGAGGGGCTGCCTGCTGCCTAACCTCGGTGTCAGCTTAATGAACTGCTCCTGTCAGTCCCGCGTGTCACGCCAAAACTCCTCCTGATGTGCTCATAAATCAAAGTGACGGCGGCTCTTACCCCGGTAGCTGCACCCAGTCATCTGCGTCTAATGTACGCTGAGCGCAGGCAGCGCTCCGGACCCCGAGCCCCCGCGCTGGAATGGGAGACAGGGCTGGGATGGGGGGCTGCGGGGGCCAGATTCAGGATCTGACCCTAACACAGACCCAGCTCCTGCGGCAGGCGCGGGGGTGTCCCCTCCGGGAGGGACTCGGCTGGCGTTTGGCAGGCTGGGGCTTGCTGAGGGGAGAGGAGCTGAGCAAAACTCGTGGGGAGGCTTTCGGTAAGGCTGGGGCTGGAATTCAGGCTCTCACCGCCCTGCCTTCTCCAGGACAAACTCTTGACTCGGAGCCCCCGGGCTGGTGGGTGCCATCGGGTAGGTCCACATGTGGGTGCCCCTCTTCACCCATCGCACTCAGTGGTTTTGTTGGCCCTGCCGTGCAGCAGTTGTTCTCTAGGGACTGGCAAACTGGCTTTCCTGGAGAGATGTGATCCTTATTTTGGCTTAGCCTGGGCATTTGTGCATCCACTGGGAACCAGGACTTGTATTCCCGGGGCTGTGTTTGTGGTCTGGTGAAGCTGGAAGGATGTGCATGTGGATTTGAAGCACGTGAAGGTGCGGGTTCAACACGGACAGCATCGTCCCTGCCAGAATCACGCAGGGGTTGGGGCTGCCCAGCCCCCCAGGGGGGGGGGGGGGGGGGGGGGTCTGACTCCGCCGGCTGCAGCTCCAGGGAGGCCAGGTTGGGACACCCCAGCCAGGCTATGAGGCGCAGGCGACGTGCCCTGGGGATCCTCATGACTTCATCCGCTCCCAATTTCCTCCCTCTCCGCAGCCTGGAAGTGCCGTGAATGAGGCTGTGTTCTTGCGGAGCCCGGGCTTGCCCTGGGGCCCCCCGGGGAGGGCGGTGGTGGAGCCGGGAAGAGGAGGAGAAGCCCATCCCATCCCCTCCCATCCCCTCCCATCCCATCCCATCCCATCCCATCCCATCCCACCCCAGCTGCCATTTCTAACCAAGGCAAGGCCATGCGTGTCCATTCCATGCGGGGGCAGAGCTTCCCCTCACGTGGGACCGGGGACACCCTGGGGGACAGCGCTGCCTCTGTTAATGCCCTCAGACACGCAGCATGGTCCTGCCTTTTTTCCTCCATCGTGGTCCATGGTCTCCTCTGGTCCCGTGGCCTGAAACCCTCCTGGCTCAGCACCTTGCTCAGGAGCGAGGGCGAGCACAGGGATTTCTCTTTGCTGAGCAGAAATCGCTTTGATTTGTGCCTTTATCTTCAAGCATCAGAGGTGCAGGATGGAGGCAAAGCCAGAGAGGACCTGGACCTGACTCTGGGGGGACAATTCTGCCATGAGCAAGAGGTGGACAGGACAGGGAGGAGTCCGCACGTCCCTCTGAAGCTGAGAAACCAGATTTAAACTCTCTCTGCCCTAGGCAGGACTTGCAGTCATGCCTTGCATTGCAAGCGGCAGGGATTTTGCAGGGCAGTGCCTGGAGCCCGTCCTCGCCCTCCATTCCACAAAGCCATGGCCGAGCATCTGCAGGGGGGGCACTGCCTGTATCCCGCAGGGCTCGGGGTGCTGCTTTGGGTACAGCAGCACGTGCCGATTCCAAACTAAGCCGTGAACGGGGTCTGCCGTTCCCTGTTGAGCAGAGCGCGAGACGTGGCCTCGGGGATCACCAAGAGAGTGAGATGGGGCTGTGCCACGTCCCTGGGATCCCCGCTGCACCGGGGGCCTAAATCCCCGGGATGCTCAGACCCAGCCAGAAGATAAAAGGGACATTTCCTATGGCAGAGCTCTTGCACTCATCAGTAAGAACATGGACATGAAAATATTTCTTTCTGTGCCAAGCAATGGGGCTGCAAAGTGCCCCCATCACGAGTGCAGTGAGATTAGGGGGAAGCGCCTTAGCCCGGGCTTGGCCGGCGTGCTCTGCCGAGGTGGGGGCTTGCTCTGCCGAGGCGGGGGCTTGCTCTGCCGAGAGGAGCCCCAGTGCTTCTCTTGCTCAGGACGACGGAGCTGCCGTGGAGGGGCCGGGCTGCTGCTGGGCTGGGTGGCGCGGCACAGCCGGCTCGCACCGCCTGCCAGCCCGGCTCCGTGCGACCCCCAAACAACGGCTGCGCAAACAGAGGGGTTCAAGGGGTTACGGAGATGCCTGCCCCGCTAATGAGGCTGGGCAGGCCCGGGGCAGCTCCCCTCTCGTGGCCGGCTCGGATTAGCAGCTGCCTGTCCCCATCCCTAATTGAATTCTCTCCCCTTCAGTTAATTCTCATGGATTTCTTGGTGCCTCCCCAGGGACTGTCCTGCCTAACTAGTTTAGGGCTGGCTACGCCAGTCAGAGCGTGGCCAGCTCCTGGGGACGGGTGGGAGAGTCGCCTGCCTGGGGGGGTGCTTGTGGCTGGGGTGGGGGCACCGGTGCTGGTGCCTGGGGGCTGGGAGCGCTGGGCACCTACTCCCTGCGGAGGGTTGTTTTCTGCCCCTCACCAAGAAGGGGCTCGTAATGGTCACTTTGGGCAAATAGGGACCATTTCCCTGCTTAATGGGTGGTGTCATACATCTGGGCAGTCTTAGGACACCTTTTGGGTGCTGCGAGCCCCTTTCCCTCAGTGATGCTTGGTGCCTGCAGGAGCTTGCCCTGCGGCTGAGCCTCCCCACGTGGACCCCACGGCTCAGGTTCGCGGGTTCACCCAGCTTGCAGGCAGAGCCGGGTCCCTGCTCTGAGCAAGCCCCCAGCGCTGCTCACTCCCTTTCTTTCCAGCGCTTTATTTTTCCCTTCCCCTTTTCTTTTCTTCCCCTCCTCTTCCGATAGATCAAAGCCTCCGTCCGGCTCAGCCGCAAGCTGAGCGGGCACAGCAGCCCGGCAGCAGGATGGAGGCAGGCACGGCCGCGGTGCCACCGCCGCGGGCATCCCTTGCTGCCACCGCCGGGCCCCTGCCTCCCCTGCCAGGCTTCTGCTGCAAGGCTGGAAATAACGCGCTTTGATTTCTGCCTTTTGTCTCCCGGCAGCCGTTAGGGAACAAGCAGCTGGCCTTCCAGCAGCAGCTCCTGCAGATGCAGCAGCTCCAGCAGCAGCACCTGTTAAACCTGCAGCGCCAGGGGCTGGTCACCCTCCCGCCGGGACAGGGCACCGTGCCCCTGCAGACCCTGCCCCAAGGTAAGGACGCTGGCCCGGGGTGAGGGGGATGCATGCATTTGGGGTGGGGGGGGAAACCTGCAGCTGCAGCTTCTCCCTGCAGCAAGGGAGCGCTGGGAACGGGGCTGGGGAGCGGGCTGGTGGCGTTGGTTTTTCCTAATGCGCCCGTCTAAAGTTTGGGGTCTTGATTGCTTTAACAGCCCCAGCAGGCTTGGGAGAGTTTGAGCTGGGTGGTTGTGTGCAGGATCGGGCCCCCAGCTTCCTCTTGCTGGGGAGGGGGGCAGCTCTGTGGGTGCTGTGGGTGCCTTGTTTTGGGCTTCCTGAGGGGGCTGTGCAGCCTCTCCTCCCTGGCTGCCGGCACAGGGGGCTGTGCCTGGCGTTGGGTGATGATTTCCCGGCGCATGGTCCGTGCTGGGCTGCCTGAGCTTTGGGGAGGCCAAGCTGCGCTGGCCGGGCAGGGAGGGAGCCCCTGGGGTCCTGAGCCAGCCTGGTGCGTGGGTGCCGGTGGGTGCTGCTCCCCCTCCCCGCTGATGGTGGGTGCTTTCTCCCCACCCTGTAGCTGTGTGCCCCTCAGACCTCCAGCAGCTCTGGAAGGAGGTCACGGCCGCCCAGCCCGTCGAGGACAGCATTAAGCAAGAAGGTCTCGACCTCACCACCAACACCTCCAACTCTACCTCGTTTTCAGCCGCCAAGGTCTCACCTCCCATTTCCCATCACCCTCTGCCCAATGGACAGAGCACCATGCACACGCCGAGAAGGGACAGGTAGAGCCGGGTCGGGCCCTGGCACTTTGTGTTTTTATCCCTGGAGAGGTGGAAGGGGCCAGGATCTGTCACCCGTGGGGCTGGCGACAGGGTTGGGAGGGTGGGGGGTTTCTGCCCACCCCATAAACAGGTCCCATCGCTGTTCTGCTGCGCCCATGTGCCCATGGAGTGCAGGGAGCCATTGCTGCGGGGTCTCCCGTGGGTCCCCGAGGGCTGGCCCCATGCACAGCAGCACCGGAGCATCACGGCTGCCCCATCTCACAGTCCCTTTCCGTCTTCTGCAGCTCTTCCCACGAAGAGACTCCCAGCTCCCACCCGCTCTACGGCCACGGAGAGTGCAAGTGGCCTGGCTGCGAAACCCTCTGTGAGGACTTGGGACAGTTTGTCAAGTAAGCACTCCCCTTTTTTGGGGGGGAGGTTTTCCTGGAGGATGAAGAGAGCCCACATTCTCAGGCTGGGACACCATGGGGCTGGCGGAGGGGGAGACCCTGGAAATGGGCCCAGGCACCCCAAAGAGGTGCCCAGAGCTGGGGGGTCCCATGCAAAAGGAGAAAAGCCCAGAGATCGCTGCTGGAGAAGAGGGCCCCAATGCAGCGGGCAGGAGCAGGCAGCAGGCGAGGGGAGTTTGCAGCTCCCCTCCTGGGGGGCGAGAGGAGGGGAGGAAGCAGATGGCGGCGCGGCAGCCCGCTGACACCGCTTGTGGGCTCCGGCGCTGACTGATTAACTCCGCTGTCGAAGAGCCCTCTGCTAGCGTCAGGGTCAAACAAATTGTTTTCACGCTTCGTCAGAGGTTTACTTAATTAGTTCATTTGCAATTAGATCTCTTTGTAGCCAGGATTTTTAGCAAAGACATCAGAAGGAACTGACGGGCTTGCTTGCTCCTTCCCCCCCGCCCCCCCCTCGCCTCTCCGGCTGTCTGCTCAGCGCGGCGGCCGAGACGCACCAGCGTGCACTTCGCTCTTCTTCCACGAGATTTTGGGTTTTTACAAAGCAATCCTGTCCGCTGCCACGCGCTCGGGGCCGGCTCCGGTGGGAGCATCCCTCGGCCTCCTCGGTCCCAGGGAAGGAGCTGGGCAAAAGCCTTGTGCAGGAGGATGAGGAGGTGCGAAGGCAGCCTGGGGAGGCTGAGGGAGTGCTGCCTGGTGGAGATGACGTGTTTACATGGCACGAGGCAGATCAGCAAGCTCTGGTTTGGAAGCTGGAGCTGGGGTTGGCAAGGGATGGCCGGGGCTGGGTCACGATGCTGGGAGAGGCTCGCCGTGCCGGCCGGGGCTGCAGGGTCCCTGCGCCCCCTGAGCACACCCAGTGCTTGCAGGAGCGAGCTTCCCGAGGGGCAGCCTCCCCGACAGCACTAGCGAAGGGTTTCTGTCCCCTCTCTGCCCACGTGAGCACATGTTAGGGTGAGGGACAGACAGACAGAAAACTTCCAGCTCCCAAAGGCTGAGCCCAGCTGCAGCGTGGACCTTGCTTTGAGTCCGGGCACCGGCTTCAAGCTTCCTCTGAGCATCACCTCCATGGAGTCGCTCGGAAAGCCTCAGCGTTGGGGTGGAAAGGGGCAGTGCGTGCTGGGAGCAGTGGTTTATAAAAGCCCAGGAGGGTCGGTGGGAGACGTCTCCGCTCCCGCTCAGCACAGCCTAGGCCCTCGGTAGCCTTTTCCCTGGAGAAACAGCCGTGCCCTCGGCCTGCCGGTGCGGGGAGAGGAGCGGGCGGCGTGGTCCGGCCGCAGCCCTGCAGAGCAGAGCCGGGCTGAGACACCGGCGGGGTTTGCTCACATACAGCCTTGGCAGCTGGTCCCAGTTACCTAACTTGTTTTTGCAAGTTGGGGCTGGAAGTCTCTCGCAAACAGCCGGGTGAGACTCCTGCCGTCTTCTGCATCCGGACCGAGGGTAGATACTGCTGGGGCACCTTCTCCTGGGATGCCTCAGCAGAAATATCTCAGTCTTGGTCCTGGAGAGCGTTGGCCCCCGGCCCTGGGACACCTGAGTTTCCCAGTGTCGGATGTCACCTTTCGGGATCTTCCCAGGGTGGCCGTGGTACAGTTTGCCCTGCTGCCCAGCATCCCCCCTCCGACCTGTCCCACTCCTCCAGTGAGGATCCCCCCGGGTTTGCACCCACCCCAGCAAGGACGTGGCCCGGCCATGTGATGTCTTTGGAGCTGGGTGCGTCCCCAGGCTGCTGCTTTGCTGGGGCTGGGGGTGAGGACCCCCACAAGTCGATGCCGGGCTCTGCAGCAAGTGACATCCCCGGCTGCCTCTGCCAGGAGCCTTTCCCCTCCCCGAGAAGGAGGGAGGGCGTTTGAGGACCAAAGGTCCTTGTGCTTTATAAACAAACATAAGGCAGGAAAGCGGTAGGATCGAGGAGCACCCCGGAAATGTCACCTTCTGCCTTCGGGGGTTTCCTTACAGGGTGTAGGTAAACCTCTATAATGCCGCCTTTGTCCTGGAAACCTGCTCCTCAGGTCCTCCTGGGTGCCTTCTGCCAACAGCCTTCCCAAGGACTTCCCATCAACTGGTGGCTGCTCCGAAACCCCATGGGGCTGCCAGGGGCAGGGCTGGTTGTCTACAGCCGCCCTCCAGCCTGGGTTTGGGGAGGAGGCACAGCCCAGTTTGCTTGGCTGCCTTTGTGCCTCAGTTTCCCTTCTGCTCATCACGCTTTGGGCAGCAGCGCCGCAGCATCCCCGGCCCAGGCGATGCCTCACAGGCGGCCCCGGGCGTTGCTGCGGTACAGGCGGTTTGCAGGTCGGGGCTGGTCCCAGGTGTGGCCCTGGCAGAGGGGCCAATTCCGGGCACGTCCAGACATAAACCCCCGTGTTCTTCTCTCCAGACACCTCAATACAGAACATGCACTTGATGACCGAAGCACGGCCCAGTGTCGAGTCCAGATGCAAGTGGTACAGCAGCTGGAAATACAGGTGGGTAGCGCCCCAGCCCCGAAGGATGCACGTTTAAAAAGCCATCTCCTTCCCAACCCTGCGTGCTGTGTCAGGCTGCTCTCTGCAGGAGGGAAGTAGCGAGGCTGGGGACTGCTGGTAAGATAACCAGCCACCCTCGTGTCACGGGGGCTCATCTTAAGCATCCTTCCCAAATAAAGGTGCTGCCCCTGGCCAGGCAACGGTCCTGTTAGGGATCAAGACCTGGAGGACCCTTCAACTGGTTCCCCCTGCAATACCAGCATCCCTGCGTGATGCTGATGGGGCTGGAGGAAGGGACAGGCTGTCCCTCCTGCCCAAAGTGTCCCTGTGGGTACAAGGAGATGCCACCAACCTGGAAGGCACGTGCTGCCTGGGGGGGGTGCGTGCCCACAGGCGGGACATGAGCTGTGCCCCAGCCCTGGGCTCTTTGGAAATCAGGCCACGGATGATCATGGTCTTTGGAGCCCAACTTCAGGGTGCTATTTTTGGAAAGCCAGTTCTTTAAATAGTGCCTTTTCCAGCGTCTCCGACTCCCTGACGTGCCGTGCGTAATTCGGTTAATAGAGATGAGAGGGGGGGAAATGGGAGGAAATTGAGAGTGTTCATCTTGGGACTTGAAAGCCATCGAGGGGGATGGTGGGATGGGGCAGGGGGTCGCTCCCCGAGCCCCCGACGGTGCCTGAGTGCCCGGCTGTTTGGCCAGGGGCTGGCAGGAGCTCGAAGCGGTTTGTGCCCATCGTGGTGCCCGCTGATGGGTCTCATCGCGGGGGGTGCCAGCCCTGGGGGCCAGCAGGCTGCGATGTGCGGCCACCTTGGCACCCAGAGTTACGATAACCGGGGCTGCGGGGTTGGGGGGGGACGCAGCAAAACCTTCCCAGGGCGGGGAGGCGGCGAAGCTGTGCGATCGCATCCTGCTCCCCAGCCCTCGCTAACGCAAGAGGTTGAAAGCAATTACTGGGGCTTAAAGAGGGGAGGGAAAGGAAGGGGAGGGGGGGGGGTGGAAAGCTGATGGGCGAGCAGAAAGCTGTGTGTGCAGAGAGGAGAACCTGCCACCGGAGCTACCAATTATAAAGTTTTCAGCGCGGAGCTCCCGCTGTGCCGGCGGAGAGCGTCTGCATCACGAGGGGAGACCTGTCAGCTCTAATGAGCACCACGACAGCGCGAAAGCATCCGAGCTGCTCCAAACTTGCAGCAAACTCTGCTCTGGCTCCTGCCTTTAACTCCTTCCTCGCCCAGCTCCGGCGCCTGCCCGGGGACGGGGGCTTGGCTGGGGGGGGAGATGGCAGCACGCGGGGACACGGCCGAGCCCCGAGCTTGAGGGGCCGTGGTGGAAAGGGAAGGTGACGGGAAGAGAGCGGGTGTCAGATCCCATCACCTCCACCGGGCTCAAAATCTCTCCTGGTGCCACAGTGAATATTTCACCCTTCTCCGCACTCCGGGGAGTAAACAGGCGGGAATGCGCAATTAAAGCGATGTTGCGGGTCCGGGTGGATGGATGGATGGATGGATGGACGGAGGGATGGGTAGATGGACAGGGAGCTGCTGGTGAGCGGGAGGCAGCAGAGGCTGGAGGAGGGCGAAGGGGATGGGGACGGCTGGCACTGGGGTGAGGGGACCAGAGCACCCGGGAAGGAGAGCGAGGGCTGCGGTGGGTGGCCAGGATGGGGCCGTGCTGGTGGGTGGCAGCCTAAAGGTGTGAGAAATTACTCTGTTTCACCATAGAGTTTTCATCTGGCTGCACGTGCGGAGCTGGAGCAGCAGCAGCCCCCGTGCTCCCCCCCGCAATGGGTGCCATAGACCCCTGCAGGGCCACGGGTCCCGCCAGGGCTCTCAGGAGGGCTCAGCATCAGGCAGGAGGTGGCTCCTGTGGGGACACTGGAGGATGCTGCCTGCCCAGAGCCAGGGCTTGGGGCTCGGCGGGCGGCTCCTTTGGGCCATGGGCACCTCCACGGGTGACTGCCAGCACTGCCCGACCATCTCCCTTCTGCTTCTTGCCTCCTGCAGCTGGCAAAGGAGAGCGAGCGTCTCCAAGCAATGATGGCCCATCTTCACATGAGACCTTCAGAGCCAAAGCCTTTCAGCCAACCTGTAAGCATGCATCCCCCTCCTGCCCTTGTGCATCCCCCTCCTGCCCTTGTGCATCCCCCTCCTGCCCTTGTACGTCCCTGCAGCCGCCCGCTCTCCTCCCCTTTCCCCTTGCCGCTGGCCGCCGTCCCCTCCCTGCCCTGCGCATGGTCACCGCAGCCCGGCTGGACGGGCTCCCCGGGACGGGCATGCCCTGACTCTGCTCTGGTGCATGTAGCCTGGTCCCTTGTGCCGGTGCAAGGCATCAGGCGGGGGTGAAACGCAGCCTGTGTCAGTGTGTTGTGCTGCTCCACCAGCTCAGACACGTAGGGGTTGCATCCCGTCCCACAATTGCATCCCGTCCTGCAGTTGCATCCCCTCCCACAGTTGCATCCCCTCCCGCGGTTGCATCCCCTCCACCGGTTGCACCCCATCCCTGCCGAGCCCAGCAAGTCTCCCCCTGCCAGCCCTTCGTTGCCTGCTTTGCGGCACGAGCCGGCTCAGGCCCCGCCGAGCTGCCGGAGCGCCGGGGGGCTCTCCCAGCCCCTGCCTTCCCCACGCCGGTACCCAACCGCCCGCCCTCCCTCCCGCCTGTCCGTGCAGCTGAACCTGGTCTCCAGTGCCACCCTCTCCAAGAGCACTTCCGACACGTTCCCCGATGGCTTACCTCATCCCCCCACCTCCGCCACGGCGCCCATCACCCCCCTGCGGCAGGGCCCCTCCGTCATCAGCTCTTCCACTTTACACAACGTGGGGCCCATCCGCAGGAGAAACTCGGAGAAGTTCTGCACCCCAATATCTTCAGGTGAGCTCCAGGATGGGGCTCGGCACCCTCCATCGCGCGGTCCCCAGGTTCCAAAGTTGGGTCCCTTCACCCCTCCACCTCCCACCATTTCTTTTCCCCCCTCCAGAACTTGCACAGAATCACGAGTTTTACAAAAACGCGGACGTCCGGCCGCCCTTCACGTACGCCTCACTCATCCGGCAGGTGAGTGGCTCCCCGTGCCACGGGGTTCAGCTCTGCACCCCGAGACCTGCCCGCAGGGCACCTCGGGCAAAGCTGTGCTCTCCCCCACTTTCTCAGTCCTGGGGGAGCCCCCCCACCCTCTGAACCCCCATTTCTGCCCGGCGTGCCTCGCCACGGGACGGGCGTTGAACCCTACCGGGGCGTCACGAGTGATGCTCTTGTCCCCTCTCTGGTTTCCTAGGCCATCCTGGAGACCCCCGACAGGCAGCTAACGTTGAACGAAATCTATAACTGGTTCACGCGGATGTTTGCCTACTTCCGGAGGAACACGGCCACCTGGAAGGTGAGAGCAGCCCTGCCCGGCACCGTGGGGCTCGCCCCATCCCACCCAGAGCTCGCCCCATCCCACCCAGAGCTCGCCCCATCCCACCCGGGGCTCGCCCCATCCCACCCGGGGCTTGCCCCATCCCACCCGGGGCTTGCCCCATCCCACCCGGGGCTTGCCCCATCCCACCCAGGGCTCACCCCATCCCACCCAGGGCTACCTGCTGCGGGCGATGCTCCGGCTCATGTGGGCACCTGTGGTAAAGGACCAGTTCATTGCACAGCTCTGAGATGGTGCAGGAAATGATCAAGGGGTGATGGTTTTAAACTAAACCAGGGTAGGTTTAGACTAGATATAAGGAAGAAATTTTTTCCAATGAGGGTGGTAAAACACTGGAACAGGTTGCCCAGAGAGGTGGTGGAGGCCCCATCCCTGGGAACATCCAAGGACATGTTGGATGGGGTTCTGAGCAACCTGATCTGGTTAAAGGTGTCCCTGCTCCTGCAGGGGGATTGGACTCGATGACCTCTAGGGGTCCCTTCCAGACCTCTAGGGGTCCCTTCCAACCCAAAACATTCGATGATTCTATGATTTAGTGGATAAATCCACTTTTTTTTTTTTTTTCCCCCCCAAAAATGCACCCTTGGTTTCTGGGGACGCGTTGTCCATGCAGTAGGATACAGCTTTAGAGACCTGGGGCTTTCTGCGGAGCTGGGGCTGGAGCAGAGCCAGGAGGAGGGCAGAGAAAAGAGCAAGATGCTGGCAATAGCACATAAGGTTAACGCTGACCCGGGGGCGGGTGGCACGCTGCGAGCGGGAGATGCCACACCCGGGGATGTGGGTGCTGGTCCGTGGGGACAGAGGGTGAGGGTGGTGGTGACTGGGGGGGGACCGATGGCGAGCGGGAGCACCCGTGGCTCCGCTGCAAGACCCCAAGCGGGTGCCTGTGCCCGTCGGCTGCCCCCACCCGGTGCGCGGTGGTGTACGGGCAGGTACTGGGGAAAGTTTTCGGCACCGAGGAACTGTTTGTCACTGGCTTGGGCTGATGTGCCTGAATTTTGGGGCAGCGTCTTGGGGCGGCACCCGGGTGCTGGTGCTGCTCCTGCGTCGGTTATTTAGAAATCGCCAAATCTGAGAGAAGTGAGAAAATGCATCTCAGGGGAAAGGGGTGGCTGTGAGAAGGAGCAGTTATTGCCCCGGCGGGGAAGGATTTACTTACTGTTTCCCACTGCACGTATTTACCGACACAGCTTCGTCCTGCTCAGGGTAACAAGCAGCAAAGTGGCAGAGCGAGACTTAACGCTTCAAAAAAAAAAAAAAAAAAGGGAGCAAGCGAGGTGCAAGCAAGATTTTTGAAAGGGTTAAGGGAGGAATCGGTTATTCTGGAGCCTGAGGCCCCCGTGTGTTGCTGCTGCAGATCAGAGCTGAAGCACAACAGGGCTTTGCTTCTCTGCAGCAAACTTTGGGTGAATAACTGGTGTTTTGGCACCGGCGTGCTACGGGTGGCCCTTGGCTTCTGCACAGACCGGCCCGAGCGTCCCCGCGTGCCGAGTGGGGACGAGGGTGGTGGGAAGGAGCAGGGCAGGAGCAGTCGGAGGTGCCTGGGCTGGTTTTGGTGCCGGCCGTGGCCCTGCGTCAGCCTGGAGTCCCCCTCACGGCACGCGGGCGGCACTGCAAGCCGGCGCCGCACGCCGCGGGGAGCGTCGCTGGAGCATCGCTGGCTGCCGCCCCGACCAGGCCCCTGGGGACACCCCCGGGTTTGGGGAGAGGGTGGGAAGTGATGGGGAGCATTGGGGCAGAGAGCCCGGGGTGGCCGTCGCCGCTCCCGGGGTGGTGTCTCGCCCCACGGCAGAGCAGGGTCCATCTGGGGCAGCGCTTTCCCCACGCTGTGCCTCAGTTTCCCCATCTGTGAAATGAGGTAACAGCAGGTGAAAATGCCATTTTCCTTCCCTTCCACTAGCTAAAAGGAATGAATGTTTGGGGTTTTTTTCCTTGCAGCTCCCCCACACCCCATGTTACCAAGGGCAGATGTCTCAGAGAGGGGCATCCCCCAGCCCTTCTGTTTCCCTTTTTGCTGCTCTTTATTTTTTCCTGTTCCACCACCAAAAGGGGTGGCGGGGAATTAAAAAGAGCTGGGGGAGGATGATTCCCTTCACAACTTTTTGCGTCCAAGGCCAGGCTTCATTTGGAGGAGGGGGATACGCAGGAAAAAACAACGTATTTCCGCTCTTCAGAAAACCACCGCCTTTGCTGCGGCTTCTCCCTCATCTCCTGCCTCGGCTGCCCCCCGGCATGGGGCAGGGGTGCCAGGGACCAAGGTGGGTCCCTGTCCCCACGGTGGGGCAGAGCCACGGTGTGGCATGGGGGCCCACAGGGAGACCCCCGGCACGGCACAGGGAGCGGGGCCAGGGGCGTAAAGCAAATATCATTAGGAAAGACAAAGATGAGAAGCAAACAGAGCAGCCGAGCCTGGCACTGAACAAATACTCTGTCGAAATACAAAAGCCGCGTTAGGATGAGGCAGGGACCCTCCCCGGCACGGGGCGGGAGGATTCCCATGTTGGGGGTGTCGCCTGGCACCTCCTCCGTGTCCCGGGGCCGGCACCCTGCCCGACACCCATGGGGCATCCCAGGCTCCTGTGACGCTGAATCGCATCCTGCCTGGTGCCAGGATTTATTTTATCTCCACTTTTGCCTTTGCAAACGTGTACCCACCGGTGCCTGGAAGCAGGGGGGGGTGTCATGGGGGAAGGGGGGAGGCGTGAGCGCTGCCGGGCCGGGGCATCTCCACGTGCAGGAAAGGTTTCGGCTTTGCCACGCTTCTTGCCTTTAATCAGGGCTTTGTTTGGATGAGGAGTCCCCTGTGTGCACGGGAAGGAGGAAGGGGAGCGCGAGGCAGGATCCGGCCCCGGCGAGGGGAGGAAGTCCTGTGTTTGCTTGCCAGGGGACAAGGGTTCAAGGGCAGCGGCCGACCCAGCCTGGCTGGAGACCCCCGGGCTCGGGCAGGGAGCGGGGTATTTGCAGAGATGGTGCAAGGGACGAGCGAGGACCGGGGGTTTGTCCCCCTCCCTCGCTGGCCTGGGAGCGCAGCAGAGTCTGGGGTCCCCCTTGGATTTCCAGTCTGTGTGTGCGGTGCCCAGTGTGGCCGGGATCTTCTCTCGGGGTGATGCCAGAGAGGATGCCTCGGCCCCCGGGGCTGGGCACGTCCCAAACAGAGTGTATCCCTTCGGGTGGGAGCGGCAATGGCACCGCGCTGGTGCTCTGCGCCCCACCGAGCATCACCCGAGGAGCCAGGCCAGCTGCCGACCAGCGGGCTCCTGGTGTGACCCAGGGGTTCTCCATACCCCCCGCCCCCCCCAAAAAAAATCCCATCCCACAGCACCGGCTGTGCCCCAGTGTCATTCCCCAGGAATTGGCTCCTGGGAGCCAGGGAGCCGCTTCCAAAGTTCCCCCTTCAGACTGGCTCTGCCAGACAGCGAGAGGAGCAGGAGCCTGCCCGTCCCCACCGCCTGCCCGTCCCCACCGTCTGCCACCACAACCCGGCTCTCACCGAGGCCGGCACGGCAGCGCCGGGCACGACGGCACAGCCGGGGGCGCTGGGGTGGGCAGCGGGCGCAGGGCAGCGGACAGAGGAGGGAGGGAGGGATGGATGGATGGATGGATGGATGGATGGATGGAGGACGGGGGAAGGAGCCCAGCTTTGTTTGGTTTTGTTCTTAAATTAAAAAGAAAAAGGGGGGACGGTGTGATTTGATGAGTTTCTGGGAACTCTTAACACTTCCCGGCGCGGGGGGGGGTTCAGTCCTTGTGTCTCCTTTTGCCTTGTTGTGTTGGCCGGCTCCTTTGTTTATACAGCCCCCGTTCGACCTTTTAAATTGCTGTTAATGTTTTAGCGTAACGAATTAGTCTCTCATCACGAATCAGGACTCGAAATAAAAAAAAAAAAATATATAAAAAAACCCTTCGAGGCCAACTTCCTGAAATTGGGGTCATTCTCATTTGCAAGGCAGAGAATCTGAGAACCTTAATGCAAGGAAATTTATTCAAAGGCAGAGCCCCGGCGTGATTAGGCCCTTTGTAATTATAGCTCGGAGAGATTCCACTCCAGCCTCCTGCCTCCCTCATGGATTAGCAAGTGAGTCGGAAAAATACACAGGATTTAATTAGAGGCAAATTAAAATTGGTAATGAAATAGGGGCAGTAGCAAATGGCAGGGAGTTGGAAGGGGAAAAGGGAGCTGGTATCTCTCGGGGCTGCGCTGTCTGCCTACGTGTGTGTCTCTTTATTTTACATTTAGAAGAAGAAAGGGAGGGAAAGGACCAAAAAGGGAGGGTGGGGGGAAAGAAAAAGAAAGGGAAAGATTAGCTGGCTTTGCCGAGCATCGCCGAGCGAGCTGCAGCGGAGAGGGCGGCTCTGCTCCTGGCGTGACTCGTCCCTTGTCCCACGCTGTCCCCATCTTCCTCGGCGTCTGGCCAAGGTCCGTGAAACGGGGTCGCGTCCCACGTGTGGCTCGGGGGCTCAGCTCCTAAACCCTCTCTGATGGTGCCGATGGGGTGAGCAAGCGTTTGCAGCATCCCCGGGTGGCTTTGCAGAGCGTTTGGCTGTAGCCAAGCTGAGGGTGTCCAGGGCAGCCTTGGGGACCTGCAGGGGCTGGGCGAGGAAGAGGATGGGGAGGAAGAGGAGGGGTCCGGGCAGCGGGGCGAGGGCTGTGCGGCTGAGCTCTCCTGCCCGCTCTGCCCACAGAACGCCGTCCGCCACAACCTGAGCCTGCACAAGTGCTTCGTGCGCGTGGAGAACGTCAAGGGAGCCGTCTGGACCGTCGACGAGCACGAGTACCAAAAGAGAAGGCCACCAAAGATGACAGGGTGGGTTCTCCTCTCCCGCGGGACGCAGCCCGGGACCCCCCTCCGCTGCCAAGCTCCCCGGCCCCGGGCCGGGAGCGCTCAGCCGTGCATCGTTCTGCTTTCTCTCTTTCTGCAGGAGTCCGACTTTAGTCAAAAACATGATTTCAGGACTCGGTTACGGAGCACTTAATGCAAGTTACCAGGTAAGGGCCCCCTCCTGTCCCTGGCAGGGATGCAGGGGCACTGAACCTTGGCTGCTCCACGGTGCCTTTTTTCTCCCGCGGTCTCGCATCCTCCGTGCCTTGAACCGCCGCTGCTTTCGGTTGCAGGCCGCGCTGGCGGAGAGCAGCTTCCCGCTGCTGAACAGCCCCACCATGATCAACACCAGCTCCGCCAGCGGCATGCTGCACGTGGGCCACGACGACGTGAGCAGCACCGTCGAGCAGGTCAACAGCAATGGCAGCAACAGCCCCCGCCTGTCCCCGCAGCAGTACAGGTCAGCCTGGCTGGGGACGAGGGACGGGGGCGGTGGGCGTTCCTGGGCTGCGGGAGGGTTTGGAGCTAAGGGACGGGGGCACATCGGGCACCGGGAGCTGCTCGTTGCCCTCCTGTGGCTCCCGTCCCTTGGGCGAGGGGCAGCGTAGGGAGGGGAGGGGGTTTGGGCTGCCCCGTGGGACCGGGAGCTTCGTGGGGTTGTGTCCAGCAGCTCCCCGAGGCTGAAGGCTTCCCTCCCCACAGCCATCCAGTGCACGTGAAGGAGGAACCCGCCGAGGCAGAGGACGACAGCAGACCCGTCTCGCTGATGGCCACCACCAACCAGAATGTGACGATTCCCGATGACAGGGACCTGGAAGAGGAGCTGCCGGTGGAAGACTTGTCCTAAGGACCCCTTCCTCCTCCCCACCGAGGGGCAAACCCTTCCCACCCTCCCGGCCGGAGACCAAGCGACAGCTCCCACCTCCCCAAGGTGACCTTCGGCGTTAACCTGTTTTTTAAAGGCACTTCCAGAAAGCAAAAGGGTTTCCTTGGTGCAACAACCTGTTGCTGACGGCGCGTCCCTCCTGCTCCCCACTGCGCTGCGCCGCGGCCCTGGTGACTGACCGACCCCTGCCACGGGGATCGTCCCGCGACACGAGAAGCAAAAACCCGAGAGCTGGACTTTTTCTCCCTTCCTCCCTTGGTTAGTGACTGGTGAACGAGGATGGTAGGTTGTTTCTGTCCGAAATGGTCCCTCCTTCCTTCCCTGTGGAAGGCACCTCCGTCCCCTCTTCCCCCGCGGTGCTCTGCCGCCCGGCGATGCTCCAGCCTCCGCCAGTGACCGCCCCGGGGAGGGAAGGCGTCTCCGTCCCCCAGTGGGTTTTGCACTAGGAGGGACCGTGGCCCCTGCCTCCGCCCAGCTTTGGGGGAAGAAACAGCAGAAACGGGGGCAAGTCCCCTGCCATGGTCTGGACGTCAGGCTTGCACCGGTGTCTCACGGCTGGGGAAGGATGAGGACCGGCGCGTCGGTGGGACATATCCCCTTTGCCTTGTCACCTCCGGCAGGTTGCTGAACCTCCCGGCACGCAGAACAGCCCACCCCGGGTTGGCTGCCCTCCCCGAGCCCCCTGGTCCCCAGTGATGGGGGGACTGGTGGCACCCAGCAGTGATGACCGTCCCCAGCCGACCGCCAGCCAGGACACGGCTCCCCGCTCCCTTCTCGACGTCGGCTGCAGCGGGTGACGCCTCTCCCAGCCCACGCGGGGACGGCCGGTGGCCCAACTTCAACTTCAGGGAAAGGCTCCCGGTCCCCCCCGTGCCCGATTCCTCCTCCAAAGCCGGGGCAGGGTCTTCGAGGACAGGCAATGGCGCGGGGAGGCAGCACCCACCACCGCCGAGCCTCCTCCCCGGGGGGGCACCCACAGAGGAGCTGGCACGGGCAGAGCCCAGCGCTGAGCCGCTGCTCGGCTCTCCTGGTTAGCAAAGCTGACCCCGGGGAAATGCCGCGGTGGCCGAACCTGGCCGTGGCCAGCGAGCCAAGCCTGCTGCCAGCGGGGCTCCCGCTTCCATCTTTTCTTTTCGTTATCCTTTTGTGTGTGTCCAGATGGGAAGATACCAAAAGATTTCTAGAGACAGAAGGTCCGTAGTTCAGGTGAACAGATGGTATTCATGCCAAAAAAAAAAAAAAAAAAAAAAATTATTAATAATAACGAGAACAACACAACCAAACACCCCTCTTCTCCCTGCTCTTTCTTTCTGTGGTGGTGACGTGGGTACCCATGGCCGGGCTCCTCCCGGCAGGCAGCCGTGGCCTCCCCAGTGCCCCGTGCTGGCCTCGGGGACCAGCACCTTCCTTGGGCACCAGCACCTTCCCCGGTACGGCCGGGCTGGCACTGGCTGTCCTGGCACGCGGCGGCACCTCGGGGGGGCTTGCTGTGATGGACCTGGAGCTGCTCTCGGTTTTGAGCCCAGCTCTGGGCTCTCCCCAAGCGACCCCAAACGCTGCTCTGTCCCTCCCTGGTGCCCCCGGGTTGAGATGCTGGCGGTGGGGGCTCACCGGTACCCTGGGAGCTGCGTTTTTTGGGTTGGAAATGCAACACACAGCTGTGGGTCGGGGAGGGGGGCGCTTGTTTGTCCCTGTGCATCACCTCTGTGACAGCCCCGAGGGGCTCCTGGCCCTGTGGCGTGGGTCCCCAGGGCAAGCCCGTGCCTCAGATCATCCTGTTTGCTGCCTGTTGCGTCCTTGATACCTAAATGGCTGCAGAATTGGGGGGGGTCCCTCGCTCCCCCCTGCAGCCGTCAGGCTGAGTGACCCCCCCCACCCCCCATCTTCTTCCCCTGCGCCATCCCAGCACCAATCCAGGCGATGCTGAGACCCTCGGGGAGCAGCAGCCGCTGGGAGGGGGAGGCACAGCCTGGTGGGGCTGTTAATGGGGTTGGGGGGGGTCACCAGCATCCCCCCCAGCTGGTGTTGCAGAGGGGCCCTTTCCCCTCCCTGAAAACCCTGCAAAACCTGCCCTCCCCAGCCCCACGCGTGGGTGCTGGCCACGGGGCGTGGGTGCTGGCCGTGGGGCGTGGGTGCTGGCCGTGCCGTGCCGTGCCGTGCCGGCCTTCGCTAGGTGTCTCCACTCGACCCGCGTTTCTCCCTGCGCCGCAGCCCCGCTCGCTCCCTCGCTGCTGCCGAAATCCCAGGGCGAGGAGGAGGTTTGCCAGGCCACCCGCTTCCCCTCGCCCTCCGGCCTCTCCTGGCTCGTCCCCACCGCCGCTGGCTCCCACCCGGGCTCCGCCAGACACCAAAGACCTTGCCCAGATTGGGGGGGCACAAACCAAACCCCATCCCTTGCAGTGGGTGCAGCCCTGTCCCCCCCTGCACCTCCAGAGGAGCCGCGAGGCCGGACATGCAGCGTATTTTCCCCACTTGCTTTTCTTTTTTTTTTTTTGGCTTTTTTGCTTTTTTTTCCCCCAGTCTTTTAAGTTATTGTCTAAACAAGTTTACAGCTGCCGCGGGGGGGTGTTGCTGCCGCGGGGGGGTGTTGCTGGAGGGAGGCCGGTGCCGTGCATTGCTGCTTTACTTGTAGGAAGGAGCGGGGAGGGAGAGGGATGGGGTGGATATTGGGGTGCAGCCCCTGCTCCCCCTCCGCTGCTGCTCCACCCTCAGCACAGGATTCCCCGTCTCCATCCAGGCTTTTGGGTTTTCGCTTCGCGTCTCCCCGGCGAGGTGCAGTTGTGTGTCTCTGTGGCAGTGCCAGCACCCAGTGTCACCCCTTGGTGCCACCCCTCGTGCTGCTCCAGTGTGTCCAGGACACCCCAGTGTCCCTGGGGAGGGATCGACCTGGCCTTGTACTGGTGTGGTTCAGCCTTGCCGTGGAGCGGGATGCACGCCGGCACGGCCGGTGCCGCAGGCGCTCACGCGTGGGTGCAGGGAGCTGTTGCGGTGGGGGGCGGTGGGTGCTGCCGGGGGGGGGGGGGGTTTGCTGGTGGGTCCCTCCCCACACCCACGGGGCTGGGGGCTGTGCGTGGGTTCTGACCCCCTCGCTGGTTTTCTGTGGGGTATTTCAGGAGCAGCTCCCCTTCGTTTGCTCTTCCTGGGTCCTTTCCCCTTCCCTCCCTTCTGCTCTTAAATTGAATTTTTTAGCAGCTCTGTGCCCCCCCCCGTTATTTTTGTGTACGGTTGGGGCAAAACCGAAGGCGCTCCAGGCACAAAGGGCGCCCGGCACTGGCGAGCCCTCCGGCACCCGCTGCAGTTCATGCTTGGGGTATGATTTGTTTTTTTTTTTTTTTTTTTTTTTTTTTAATTTAAGCTTTTCCAGAGGTACAGACGTCCCCAAAATGCCTCCCAGAGCCGGAGCAAGCCAAAAATCCCCGTACGCCATCACGCTATCAACCCCAGACCCCGTGAGGACAACCTGGCGCCTTCCCCTCCGCGCCGTATATTCCTATAGATCGTTAGCCGCCATCCTGGCTCCGAAGAGCGCTCTATATATATATATTTTATATATATAAATAAATATATAAATATAAAGGAGGTTGGTTTTTTTTTTTTTCTTTAAACACGTGCGCAGGTTTGGCAAGTCCTGTGGCTCCAGGTGATGCCTCTTCCCTGGCCATTGCTGAAACGGGAATCCCGGTGGGTGATTTCACGGGAAACATGCCCGGTTTGATACTCAGGGGTAAATTTAATTCATTCTCTTACCCCCCACCCAGCCCGGCCGCCTCTGCAGGGTCTCATCCGAACCCAGGTACCGTGTCCCCTCCCAGCCTCACCTGCACCCCCACCCCACCCAGCCCTCTGGTTTTTTTTTTTGCAAGTTTGAATTTTACAAAATTCTGCGTGTCTTACCTCAAACACACGCCGGAGGCGGGGAGGGGAGAGGAGGAAGGCTAAAGGACCAAACGCAATGTGTGGCAGAATTGTATGTCTGTATATATTGAGAGATATAGATACTGGGTTTAAACCTACCAGCACAAATTTCTTTTTGGTTTCTTCTGGACTTTTGTGGTTTTTTGGTTGTTTTATTTTCTGCTTCTTTGCCCCCTGGGGCCGTTCCGCGAGGGGAAGGTGTGGGCGCCTCACTGTAAGTAAAGGCATTTTTCTGGTATCTTCCACTGAAGGAATTACTCAGTTTTCCATGGGGTTTTTTTCCCCTAAGGATTTTTTTTCCCTCTCTGAATAGCAAGAGTGGGTAGGGATGGGGGGGGTTTGGAAACCAGTGCTCAAAGGGAAGGGGTACTGGTAGCACTGGGGAGCTGCTGGGGAGGCGAAGGGAACGCAGCAGCTGAACCTGCGTTAAACCAAAGGGTTTCTTTGCTTTGTTTACACGCCCGGCCAGCCTTGCTGCCCAAGAGCATCTCCCTGGATCTAGGTTTTTGTCCTGGAAGCATTGGGGAAGGTAGGGACAGGCCAGAGCTGGGGGCTTGGGGACCCTCCGCTCCCTGGAGCTGCCCGCGATGGCCCCGGGGGGACCTGGGTGGGAGCATCCCCATCCCCTGGCTGCTCCAGGGAAGCACCAGCCCTGCCCCAACCTTTTCCTTTTTTTTTTTTTTTCTTTTTTTTTTCCTTTTTTTTTTTTTTTTTTTTCCGCCATCCTCTTTGGCGCTGGGTGGGAAGGTGATGCTGGGGAGGTGGGACGAGGTCCGAGGGGGCCGAGGGTGGAGGGGAGGGAGGCTGTGTATAAAGTGACCCTTTCTCTCCCGCCACCACCCTCGCTGCCACATCCCTCGTGCTGTATAAAGGAAATAGCATTGCTGTGTATTTGTACTCTGAACTTCCGTGTGTCTGCTTTGGCAGACGGTAAACCCTTGTACAGTAGGTCTAGCTGCATGTAATCTGTATGGACAATGGCATTATAAAATGCAATAAAATAAATTACCTATCATGCTGCTGTGCCGGCTGCTTTGTTATGATTTTTGATTTTAAAAAAAAAAAAAAAAAAAATCTGCATTTTTTAATCCTCGTAGGCTCTCCAGCAGCGAGGGAGCGATGGTCAGCCTGGGCGCCGGAGGGGGGAGCAGGGGCTTGCTCTGCTCTGTCGGTGTCGGCGTAGCTGGGGGCTACAGCAGCCCTGGGAATTCAGGTCCCTGGATCTGCCCCTCACCAGCTCGCTCCTTCCAGCACCATCACATGAACTGGGGGGTTGGGGTGGCTGAAATACCTGGTTTGGGTGGGTTTGCTGAGCCTTGGGGTCGCATCCTGCCCATGGGGTGTTTGTTGATGCTGCTGGTGGTGTCGCAGGAGTGGAGGAGCCCCGTGTCCACTGGCGCTGGGAGCCCTACGGCTGCCGTAAGCTGCCAAACCCAGGGGGGTTTGTTGCCAGCACCCGTGGTGCCGTAGAGCTGCACTGGCCCATGGGCAGCTGGGAGATGCTCGGGGTTTTTAATGCAAGTTCAAGGTACAGAGATACAGAGGGGGGGGGCCAGCAGCACCCACCCAGTGCCTGTAACATCCCCGGGTATCGCAGAAACCTGGGAAGTGCCTGAATTTCCCTGGATGTGCTGACTGCAGGGCAGAGCCCTGCCAGCCTTCCACAGCAGCTGGCTCGTGCTGACAGATGCCTACGGATGGGATGGGATGGGATGGGATGGGATGGGATGGGATGGGACACAATGGGATGGGACGCGATGGGATGGGATGGGACAGGACGGGACGGGATGGGACGGGACGGGACGGGATGGGACGGGACGGGATGGGACGGGACGGGATGAGATGGGACAGGATGAGATGGGACGGGACGGGACGGGACGGGATGGGACGGGATGGGACGGGACGGGATGGGATGGGATGGGATGGGATGGGATGGGATGGGATGGGATGGGGTGGCAGTTGGCCCTTGGAAAAGAGCAAGGGCAGCTCAGATCGGAGTGTCCCTCCTCATCCTTACCAAACAGCCCCTGCTCCCCCCTGCTGGGACGGGAAGGGTTTTTCCCAAAGGCTGAGGCGAAGGTGAGTTGTTGGGTGTTCGCCGTAGGAGAGCTGCCATTATGAAAGAAAACCAGCAATAATTAAGAAGTTAATAATTAGTAAGTAAGAGAGCTTTTGCCACTGCCCTTAGGGGTTTTTTTTCTCCTACCTCTTCTTTCTATTTTTTTTTAGACCAGTTCTGCAGTGAAGCCCCCCCACTGCATGTTTAACACATCCATGCCCGTGTTCTTCAGATGCCCTTTAATCCAGCAGCCACAGCGGTACCCACCAGCCGCCCGCACGCCCTGGCACCACAGAGCCCGCGGGCAGCCGGGCGCACAGCACCCAGAGCCGCTGAGCCCGGGGCTCAGCACCGGCAGCAGCCCGGTTCTCTCCGGCACGGCGGCGAGCGAGGAGGCAGCTTCCCAGCAGCTCGGCACCCGCAGCCGGAGGACTGGAGGTTTATTCAGAAGCACTGGGTGCTCATCGAGGCTCCCAAAGCAGGGCCAGGTTTGCAGCCTCCATATCTGCCCCTTAAAAAACAAAAGGGTGAGGTTTTGGCACTCCCCTTGGGGAACTGATTTCCCAGGGCGTCGGGGCTTCGCCACCAGGGACTTTCAGCCATTGCGGTTTTTTTTTTCCTGAATATCCTCGCTCTGAGTCCTGGCCAGAGCTGCAGCAGCAAAGGGGACAGGGATGAGGACGGGAGAGGGCAGAGAGCAGATTTCGGCCGCCACTGTGGCCCCCAGCTGCCTCACAGCCCCGTGGTTCGTAGCCCAGCGAAATGGCTGGCTCCCATCTGTGTCTAGCCCCTGCCAATATTAATAGACTGTTATATCCCCTTTCCCTCCACTGCTTCATCTCAGCCAAACTTGCTTAATCTTTTTTCCAGTGGCCTTTTTCCAGGGCTCTTTGAACCGCCGCCAGCTCGCCGGTGGCTTCCTGGGGCGCGCTGAACGTGCCTCCGCCAGCCCCTCGCCACCCACCCAGGGGGGGCCTGAGCCAGCACCCATGGGTGCACCAGCCGTGCAGAGAGCCCGGTGTCCCCATCCTCCAGCTCCCATGGGGAGGGCGCGGGGGCTCGGCGCAGGCTGTCGATCGCTTGGGGGAGCATGTGGCTTTGATTGATTTAACACTTGGAGAAGGAGCTTTTAACTTTTAAACTAGAAACTTTTTTTTCCTTTTTTTTTTTTTTTTTTTTTTTTTGCTGTGGACATGAAAGCTTTCTTGGTTTGATTGCTAAACCAGTATGTGGCTGGGGGGAGAGACTGGGACCAGCCCCCCCCCTTT
Organism: Butorides virescens; assembly: GCA_017310255.1. NCBI lineage: Eukaryota > Metazoa > Chordata > Aves > Pelecaniformes > Ardeidae > Butorides > Butorides virescens. Next base: position 6,163 of record JADKXX010011326.1, on the reverse strand, counting down.
CCCTCAGCTACTGGGATGCAGACCAAATCCATGCACCCAGAAAACGGTGGCAGGAGGCACCCACCCCTCTTCTCCTCCTCCCTCCTGGGCGCTTCGGAGCCCGTATCCCTGAGGATACCACCCTCCTCTCCAGCTAGCTCGATGTTTTGCCCAAAATCGGTGGGAGTTTCACACACCCCTGAGAGCATGGCATGGGGTTTGCTGGTGGGAGCCAAGCCCCCGACCAGGGGCAAGATGCCTCCTCGGGTGCACACAGCTGGCACGGCTTTCAAAGGGTTAAAAAGAACAAAAAAGGAGGGAGCGCTTCTGGTTGGTTTGGGTTTGGTGGTTTATTTTTTTTAAACAAGCATTAAGGAATGACAACAACTGGGGCCAGGAAGGGATGTGGCCAAATCGTTCTTACGCTCAGATCCGTTCCCCTCCCTGAGCCCCCGGTGCCTCGGGGGTCTCTGGTCCCTGTGGCTGTATCCCCCCCCCCGCCCAGGACCAGGACTGAGAAAGGGTCCTGGCACAGCACGTGGGGGCAGAGCCCTCAGCTCTGCGGTGGCCACCCGCCCATGGGCCACCAGCAGGTTTGCTCCCTCTTTTGTGTCCCTTCTGCGCCCATTTTGCTCCTCTGGTTTCTTTGCGGGGCTGGAGGCTGCTGCAGGAGGGGCAGCACCCGGGGGTCCCAGCCCACCCCAACCCAGCGGCTGCCGGATGGGTACAGACAAGAATAGACCCTGAATACACTTGGGCTGCATGCAGCTGATTTATTTTCCTCTTGCCACTCAGACAGCAACGTATTCCCCGCGGAGAGACCGTGGCCGATTTCAGACCAGCGTCACATCGTGTCCGGAGCAAGGCACAAGCTGTGATGTGCAGTGGCCCCGGGGCTGCGAGCCCCTGCCCTGGGGGTCTCAAAAAGCGGTAGGAAGAATAATTGTGGCTTTAGTAGCTGGGAAGGAAAAGATCAGGAACAGGGGGAACAGGCACCGGCTGGGTGTAAGCACCCACTTTTGCCACCCCAACCTCTCCAAAAGCCTCAGCTCGTACCCATCTGTGCAGAAACCTGGAATATCAGCCCCAGGCCTGCGGGTCCCCCCAGCGCAGGACGGGGAGGGAGGACAAAGGGGACCTTGTTGGCGAGCGTGAGCACATCGCGTTGCTGCCCGCCGCAGGATCCAGCCGCCTGCGGTGCCCCGGGGGTGGCGGCGAGCCCCGGAGCGGCTCCGGCCAGGGCAGCCAAAGCAGGCGGTCGCCCCCACCCCGAAGTCAAATCTGCTTTGCTGACCCTGCCCAAAAACGCGCTCAGCGTGAGCCCCAAGGCGGCAGCGGGGCAAAACGTCGGCCCTGGCCCTGGGTGGGGACGGTGCCGCTGGGCGTCCCCATCCCCGGGTGCACCCGTACCCTGCTCAGCCACGCGCTGCCTCGTGCCTCAGTTTCCTTCCTTGCAAGAGGCTGCGGTGATGCTCAGCCCCCCGCCCGGCTGGCGAGCCCCCCCAAGCTGTGGTCCCCAGTTGTCACCCGGGAAGAGCGCTGGTGGGTGGCAGCGGTGGGGCTGCTCCAACGTGCCCGGCACGATGCCCCTGTGCCTCTGCCCCCCCCCCCAATAACAGTGCTTGCACGCAACCCCCCTGGGGACAGAGCATGGCACAGAGGGGAGGGGGGGAAGTCTTTAATTTTTCCGTCTTCAAAAAATGAATGTTCATGGGGCCCCCCCCCTTTTTTTTTTCTTTTTAAATGTCCATTTCCTCCTTTTTTTTATTTTTCTTTTTTTATTATTTACAGAAATAGCTCGTGACTCATCAAAATCTTTTAGCAGAAAATCTAAAACAGTGGGGTCATTCACTGCGAACCCAGCAAGCCAGCGCCTCCCTCCCCCCCCCCCCCCCCCCCCCCCCGCCCCGCCGCCCGCTTCGCACAGAAGGGTTTGAGAAGGTTATTTTGTTTAGAGATTTTGTGTGCGCCCAGCGACTGGTAATTATGCTAGACAGATCAGGGGGTTATGGCTTGGACCCTAAGCAAACACGGCTCAGTCTGCACAGCCCGGCTCTGTGCTGAGCCGCGGCCGAAATCTACAGTCCCATTCATGGCAGGTTAACCGCACGCTGCGGCTTGGGGTTTGGGTTTTTTGGGGTTGTTTTTTTTTTTGTGTGGTGTTGTTGTTGTTTTTTTCGGATTGCATGCATTTTCTCATATTTATTTATTTTCCTTTCGAAACTGCAAAGGGTTCGCCGAGGGATAAATGCCGGGAATGTTGCAAAACGCCCCCTTTGAACTGCAAAGTCGAGGCTTAGCGCTAAATCCTCACCGGAGTCGGGAAGGTCAGGGAGGTTTTTTCAGCTGGTTTAAATCTCTGCCCCCCCCTCTCTTCCACACCACCCCACACACCCCCAAACCCAGGTGATGGGGACCTATGGGGGGCAGGGGGGGGGAGCTGCGGACCCGGGCGTGATGGGGCGCAGACCCCGCTCCCGCCGAGGAGCCCGAGACGCAGCCGGGAGCTGGGAGGACGCGGGTGGATTTACTTTGGCAGCGGAGTTGCTCGGAGCGGTGGCTGATGCCAGGGTTTGTGAATGTGGGTCAGTGCAGTCACACACCTACAGAAATGGCCTTGTTTTCCAAAATACAGCCGGCTCCCACAGGGTTCCTCAGGGTGCAGCAGTCCCGGGTATATCACAGGATTAATCCCGGTGTAATCACTGCAGGATTAATTTGTACACGGCAGGGTGCCCCCGGCCCCTCTCCTGCGCACCCCAGCACCCTGCTAAAACCGCTTGGGGGAAGTTTTCTTTAGAGGAGACAACACTTTGGGGAAAAAATACTTGGTTTTGTGGAAAACACTCTTGACGGCGTGCGGGGCACTTGGCATCACTGAGCAAGTTGTAACCCCCAGGAGAGACCTCGCTGGACTCGTTGGCACCTTCCTGCTTGCCTCCATCCCTGGAGCTTCCCGGTACAGGGCTGGGGCTGGAGACCCTGTGGGACCACCATGCCCAGGGACCGGTAGCCCCGCAGCGAGGGAGGGTGTTGGAGGTTCAGCACTGTTGGGCAACAGCGATGCGAAGCGGTGGCACAGTTTTTTCCAGGGCCCTTCGTGGGAGAGCGGCGGCAGGGCCAGCTGAGCCACTTGCCCCGCCAGATGCTGGCGGTGACGGATGCTGGCGGTGACGTGCTCGAAGCGTCCCTGCGACGCAGCGCGCTAAGGAGAGGTCGGGGAAGGCCGGGCCCCGGCTGCCCTGGGTTTGCGCTTGCCAAATTTCGCCTCCTGCTTCTGAATGAACGTGGGATGGGGCAGGAGAGAAATCCCAATGGGAGGAGGCAGCGAGGAGGTGGCGGGGACAGCCGAGGAGGGCTGAGCTCGGGGTTAAGGCAGCAGAAGGCAGGCACGCTGTCAGCCATCATCCCGCCGTGCTGAGATGGGATGTATCCTGCCCGGGCTCGCAGGGAGGGAGCAGAGCCCTGGGGCACCGGGAGCAGGTAGGGGGACAGCGTTTTGCCTTGCAGTAAAGGGATATGGGTGATGAAAGAAAAGAGGGTGCAAACTTGTTTTTGCAAGGTTGGATCCTGCCTTTGGCTTCGGTGCAATCCCTTTTATTTGGAGGGGGAGCAGTGCTGTGCCTCTGAGGCCAGGGGTGTCCCTGCTCGGGGCACAAGGGTGCTCAGCAGGGTGACCCACGGGGCAGGCAGCACCCGGTGTTGCTGTGGGTAAAGCCCTGATGCTCTCAGGTCCCAAAAACCCTGCAAAGCACTTTCCTGGGTGTCTGCCAGCTCAGGCGCCCGTGCAGCCGCCGTGGGGAGCCCCTTTCCCCCTCCAAAGCCGGAGCTGCGCAGGGGGGAGATCCTGGGCCACCAAAGCTGTGACTCAGCTTCCCAAGCACTCTTTATTTTTTTATTATTTTTTTTTGGTGGGGGTTATCAGGCCGAGCTGTCAGCACAGAGGAAAAGTGCTGCTCATCCCCACCCGGCTGTGCAGCCTCATGGCCAGAGCCGAGCACGTGGCACCCAGGATCCCGGCTCCATCCTCCCCCAGGCAGAGCATCACCCACCCAGGTTCAAGGCAATCCCAGGGCTGCTGGGTCCTTCTGGCATCCAAGAACCTTTGTCCAGTGGGGCCACGTCCCTCGGGGCTGCCCGGGAGGAACGAGGGTGCGTCTGCCCCCGCAGGGCCGGGCTCACGGGTGTCTGAGCAGGTAAACAGGGAGGAATGTGCGACGGCAGCGCGTGGGGCTGGCGTGTTCCCGGCGTGACTCACAGACACTGCCTCAGAGGCCGGCGATGCCGGCACACCCCACGGCCCCGCTCCCCGTCACCGGCACGGCCAGCTCCGCGCTTGGACGCTGCTTTAATGAACCCTTGTGGAAAGCTGGCTGGGTCCCGCTGGGGCTGCGGCCAGCGGAGCGGTGTCAGGTGAAGGAAATGATCCAGCCGCTGGCTCCTGGCAGGGTGACCCACACCGGGGTGGCCCCCCCCCGGGGACGGGGTGTCGCGGTGGCAATCGATGCTTTGCCCTCAGTAACACCGATGCACAGTGAAGGGCTCTCTGCGGCAGGAGCGTGGGAGGAAGGGGGGGGCATGGCCCTGCACCCCACACTGCACCCCACGCTGCTCCCCACGCACCCACCGCTGCCCCGGGTGGGGGGCAGTTGGGGCTCTGTCCGTGTCGGGGTCCCCGTTTTCCCGACCTGCCAAGCAGGGCCTGTGATGTGCAGCGCCCGGCACAGCAGGGTGGGCAGGATGGTGCTGGCCAGCTCTCAGGAGGACGCGGCTCCAGCAGCAGGGTTTTAGGGCTGCTGCAGGGTGCAGGCAGGAACGCTCCTCCTGGAAGGGTTATTTAAAAGGCACAAACCGCGGTGACAATTTGGCTTTTAAAACAAACCGATTCTTGAGGTCTTGCACGACTGCCTCCATCTCCCTGGCTTCAGGCTTGGAGCTTTCAGAAAGGTCCTGAGCACATTGGGTCCCTCCAGTCCCGCTTCGGGCCCCAGGCTGCCTCATTTCCCCCTCCCAACCCATTCCCTTTACATGTGGTGACATCTCAGTGCCTTCCCCTTAGCCCTCGCCACGTTAAAATGCTGCACCACGGCGTAGGAGGCAGCCCTGATGGCAGCAGGGTTAGGGCATCGCCAAGCGGGGAAGAAGCGGGATGCGGGGAGTCACCGGGGCTGTCCCATGGGGTCCTGCCCTGCTCTGGGAACCTGGAGCTGTAGCTCTGGATTGCAAAATCGAGCTGTCACCCAGACCCCTGGCGTGTCTGGGAAGTGGTGACCGAGGGACGTGCCGACTGGTGGTAACCCCCCAGCGGCGGGCGGCCGGGGAGGGCAGGCAGGGCAGCCCCCCCCCCGTGCTGCCGGCTGGTTCAGCTCCAGGCTCACGCTGGCAGCAGCGCGGCTCCAGCCCAGCTCCGGAGCGATCGCAGCCTCTTTCTGTAGGCTTTGCAATGCTGGGCTTTTCAAATGCAGGAAAACACAGCAGTGTTATAAAAAAAAAAAACCAGCTTTGAAAATGTCCCGCCGGGTCCTACATGACGCTGTGCACAAGGACAAATCCTCATGGGGGGGACCCCGCAGGGCCACAGCACCAGAGCAAACGCAGTGTTGGCCCACTTGGGGGGTGCTGCTGCTTGAAATCTCAGTTTCATGCCATTGCTCTCGGGACTGATGATGGCAGTGATGCTGTCACCTCTGATCCCAGCACCTCCAGGCATTGCCCCAAGGAGCTGAACCTCATTTACCAGTTGGGGAAACTGAGGCAGGGAGGGGTGGGGGAGGCAGAGGCTTTCCCAAGGATGTGCCAGCACAGTCAGGCACAAAAGCACCCTCTTTGCTTCCCCACTTGGGTGCAGAGTGGCTGGAGCACCCACCCAAGGGTCCTGAGCACGGCTTCGCTGCAGAGCGATGGGAGTTTCCCAGACCCACTAGTCCCCGCTACAAGTTTTGGGGGGGCGAGGGGAACGCACCACTGAGCCGAAAGTGCAGCAAAGCTGAGAAATCCCAATTTCGAGGCTGGCCCTGGGAGCCAAGCAACCTCCTCCTGCCCTGTGCCTCTCCCCTCCCCGGCTCCGCTCCATCCCCCAAAAGAAACTTTCGCCCCCCCCCGCTCCGTGCAGCGCGGCGGACGCGGGCGGTTGTTTGTTTGTTCTCGCAGCCTTTTTTTTTTTTTTTTTTTTAAATACATTTTT